>SNQJ01S0023086.1:77006-87795 GCA_010110895.2 Picea sitchensis
TTTAAGAAATGGAAAGCTTTGGTTGAGAATGAGATAGGAAAAAAGTTGAAGTGTCTCAGATTCAACAATGGAGGTGAATATTGCAACAAGGAGTTTGATGATTATTGTTCATACCATGAGATTCGTAGAGAGAGGACAGTTCCAGGAACACCACAAGAAAATGGTGTGTCATAAAGGATGAACATGACAATCATGGAGCATGCAAGGAGTATGAAATTACATGTTGGTTTTCCCTTATAGATATGGGCAAATGTTGTAGATACTGCTATTTACTTAATAAACAAAGGAACTTCAAGCTCTTTGGATGGTGGAGTTCCAGAGGAGGAATGGATAGGTAAAAAGGTAAACTATTCTTTTTTGAAGACTTTTAGTTGTGAATCATTTGTCCATATTGATAAAGAAAATAGGACAAAGCTTGAGGCAAAATCCAAGAAGTGTACCTTTATTGGATACGATGTTAATGATCTTGGTTGTCGCTTATGGGATTATGGAAATCACAAAATCATTAGGAGTAGAGATGCCATATTCAATGAGAAGATCATGTACAAAGATCAGTTGCAGGGAAAGAAACAGGAAAAAGAAAAACTAGAATACACAATGCTTGATGAGATCACTGAAAAAGAAATTCCAAAGGTACCAGAAAATCAAAATGTACAACAACAAGAGAAACATGTATCTCAAACTCCTGCAAGTGTTGTTAGAAGATCTAGTAGGTTATGTAGACCCCCTGAATGATATTCTCCTTCATTGTATTATTTATTGTTGACTGAATTTAGTGAACGAGAATGTTATGAAGAGGCAATGCATGTAGACACTAAAAAGAAGTGGGAGCAAGGAATGAAAGAGGAAATGGATTCCCTAGTAAATAACCAGACTTGGGATTTGGTTCAGTTGCTTGCAGGAAAAAGAGCATTACAAAATAAATGGGTTTACAAGTTGAAGGAAGAAGATGGAGGCAACATGAAGTACAAGGCTAGACTTGTTGTAAAGGGGTTTGCACAAAATAAAGGTATAAATTTTGATGAAATATTTTCTCCTATTGTTAAAATGACTTCAATTAGGACTATTTTAAGTCTTGTGGTCAGTAGAATATTTACATCTTGAACAGTTATATGTAAAAAAATATTTTCTCCATGGTGATTTGGAGGAAGTGATTTATATGTAGCAGCCACAGGGGTATGAGGTCAAAGGGAAAGAAAATTTGGTATGCAACTTGAATAAGAGATTGTGTGGCCTAAAGAAATCTCCAAGGCAATGGTATTTGAAGTTTGATAGGTTTATGATAGAACAAGGTTATAGTAGATGTCATTCTGATCACTATGTTTATTTTAAGAAGGATAGAAAATGAAAGCTATATTGTCTTACTATTGTATGTAGATTACATGCTTGTTGCATGGTATAATATATAGGATATAAATTTTCTCAAGAAGAAATTAGCTAATTCATTTGCGATGAAGGATTTGGGTGTTGCAAAGAAAATCCTTGGTATGAGAATAACAAGAGATAGGAAAAATTGCAAATTGACATTGTCTCAGGGTGAGTACATAGAGAAGGTGTTGGAGAGGTTTAGAATGAAGAATGCAAAACCAGTTAGTACACCTTTGGCCAACCATTTTAAATTAACTAAGGAAATGTGTCCCGAGATAAAGGAGGAGATACAATACATTTCCAAGGTCCCTTATTCATCAACAATTGGTAGCTTGATGTATGTGATGGTTTGCACAAGACCATATATTGCACATGCAGTGGGAGTTGTGAGTAGGTATATGAAAAATATAGGTAAAGAACATTGGGAGGAATTAAAGTGGATTCTCAGGTATTTGAGAGGTACTACTACTCATGAATTATGTTTTGGAGGTTCAGACACTGTTCTATAGGGATATGTTGATTCAGATATGGTAGGTGATAAAGATAGAAGGAGAAGCACCACATGTATGTTTTTACTGTAGGTGGAACAACGGTAAGTTGGATTTCAAAACTAAAAAAGGTTGTTTCACTTTCAACAATAGAGGCAGAGTATGTTGTTGCTACATAGGCTAGTAAATAAATGATTTGGTTACAAAGGTTTATGGAGGAATTGGGCAAAAAGTAGGAGAATAAAAGGTTGTACTATGACAGTGAGAGTTCCATTCGTATTGCAAAGAACTTGGCATTCCATTCAAATACTAAGAATATACAACTCAGGTATCATTTCATACGATCCTTCTTGGAAGATGGGCAATTGAAGTTGGAAAAGATACATACTAGCCAAAATCCTCCAGACATGTTAACAAAGGGAGTAACTGGGGAGAAACTGAGTTCCTGCTCAATTTCAGTTGGTCTTCAAGCATGAAGGTGAAGATGATAAATTTTCCAAGTCTAAGAAGGATCATAGTCCAACATATACAACAACAGTGGAGTTATTGAGATTAGTCTCCAAGTGGGAGATTATTGGTTGTGGAGACTGATTATCTTCCTGATTCATAGGTCTTTGTTTCCAATCATGTTTATACCCCATGAAGACTATACACCTCAGGATACTGTACACCCCTCCATGCAGGGCGGTTACAGGGGGGATTTACCTCCCTGCAGGTTCTGGGGGGCTCATCTCCGGGACTAGGGTTCGGGGGAGAAGCCCCTGAAGGAAAAATCGCCTTGTAAATATATATTGTAATTTCATAGTAAATATGGATTGTTAATTATAAGGTCGCAGATCTAATGGTATAAGTTATGTTAGGGTTTTATTCCCTAGAAGGAAACCCTCTTTTATGAGGGAATTTTATTGCGGCTATGTATCATTGTGAATATTGTATTCTGAGAGAGGAGACTGTGAGAGAAAGAAGAGGGATTTACAATAGGTGTGTTGTAGGTTGTATCCCTTCATTTGCTAGATAATAAAAAGGAAGGACCTGGAAATTTCTCTTGTGGATGTAGCCCACACTAAGTGAACCGCGTATATATGTGTCTCTATTTTATTGTGTTTTATTTCCGCAATTTTTTTTATTTTATTTCTCCGCAATCCTGTTTTTCTAACATAATGGTATGTATACATCTTAAAGTGAGACCCTAATAGATAATGCCTGAATTTGTGTAGTGCATAGACCATCGCCAATACTTCTCGTTCTGTGGTTGTATAGTTCTTCTCTGCTATAGACAATTACCTGCTTGCAAAATAAATTGGTTGATCTATGTCTCCTTCCCCTGGTTGGGATAGTACTGCGCCCAATGCTATGGACGATGCATCCACATGTACATGAAACTCTTTTTTCCAATATGGAAAAATTAAAATTGGCGAGGTCACCAACTTATATTTCAGGGTGTCCAACCCCCACTAACAATATTCATTCCATTTAAACTCCACTTCCTTCTTTAGTAACTTTTCCATCGGTGTTGTGATCTGCGCATATCCCTTGATAAATTTCCTATAATAACCTGTATGACCCAATGTCACCCTTAGTTGTCTGACTGGTGTAGGTGGTTCTAATTCCAAAATGGATAAATCTTAGCTGGATCTACCAATAGTCCCTATTTGCACACTACATGTCCCAACATAATTCCAAATGGTGCACAAAAAATGCACTTCTTCAAGTTCAGTGAAATCGGACACTACCTACACCGATCCAACATAAGTCTAAGAACTTCTATATGACCATTTAATAGACTGAACATCGCCCAATCATCCAAGTAGACTTCTAGGAACTTATGGATGAACTCCTTGAATGTTGCAACCACTACCCTAGAAAACACTACAGGGGCATTCTTCAATCCAAAGGGAATAACCATGTACTGATAACTTCCCCACTATGTCAAAAAATTGGTCTTGTTTCGATCCTCCTGCGTGATTCTTATTTAATGGTACTCGAAGAATCCATCTGTAAAAGAGTAAGTTTCCTAGCCTCCTAGGTTATCCAGTACCTCATCCGTGAATGGTGTTGGAAATGGGTCATGTAAGTATGCATCATTTAGCTTCCTGAGATCTACGCAGATCCTGGTTCCTCCTGTCTTCTTGTCTTGGACCACCATCAGACTGATCCACTTAGATTTTTATACCGATTGGATGATTCCTACATCCACCATCCTATCTATTTCATCTTTTACCTTCTCCTTATACCTCGTATTTATCCTATAAGGCCTCTGGTGCACTGGATTAGTTCTAGGTTTTAGTGGGATCACCATCTTGCCTAAGTCTCCTGCTATTCCCTTCATCTATGAAAATGTCATTGGAAATAGGTCCTGGAATTCTTGCAGTACGTATGAAATATTCTCAACTATCTCCTCACTCCAATAGTCCCCTATCTGTGCAAAATTGGTATTCTCTATCGTCCCAATGTTTACCTTCCACATATTTATCAATTGTGTATATGCGGTGGATTCGAGCTCTGACCCTTCTATGGCTCGTTCTCCTTATGTCTCAGGTATTTGTACATTCCTAGGATCCTATTCATCATACTCTTCCTTGGCTACATTATAAGACTCTAGTAGCTCACAGACAGTCATATTGGCTTTGTGCTCGCTGCATACTGGCATCACCTCCATCATCTCTTCTTTCGAGAAGATATTTGTTCGAATCGCCTATAGCACTGCATCTATGGATGGAGATTCATGTTCAAATGTAAAGGGGATTTTAAACCTCTATATCAGTTCTTTCCATCTTTTTGTCTCCCAATGCATTTCCAACTCCAAATACTAGTTCTTCATAATTTTGTCCAGTGTGTGTGTAAATATGTGTGTCCACTCTGTCTCTGGTACTGAACCCCACAAAGCCTTGCACTTTTCCACATGACCTATTGGGTCACTCTCCCCTATATATTTGTGTGCAATGTTTTCTCCCTCGATACCAAACCTTATTTGCATTAGTTTATTTCATTGTAACCAGTCTTTCATTCCCTCTTCGTGTGCAACCACCATCTGGCTAGAGTTGCTTTTAATACCACATCCAGTGCTAACAACCTTTGTTGTTCAGGTACCTTCAACTCAAATGATTTTACAAACATACTTATATAAGTTAATCCATCACACATGGGTGGATTACATATCTCTATTCCAATTCAGTGCAAGGATCGGGTGATGCACACACATCGTCTACTTGACACTTTGTGCATTCTCTGTTGCCAATGCTCTAGACCTTCTTCAGAATCTAACTCACATGAACTGGTGCTTTGCAAACTCAATGCACCATATGCTATCGAGTTGACATAATCCTCCATCTGCGCAATCATGTTATATAAATTTTCAATGTCATTCCCTCTTGTTGGTTCAATGTATCTCTTTCCTTCTTATGGATCCAAGGGTGTAGTGACTTTCAAATATCCAACTTCAAATATCATCTCCCTCCTCTTCAAGTTGATGATCGCTTGGTTATCAAAATCCCATTCCAGTCCCATCAGTGCTGGATATGATTGAATTTATTCCACAATATCAATAACTTCAAAGTTTTCCACGTTGCGTATCCCATCTATGTTCACAGGTACTCCTATCAACCGACCAATTGGAACTATTTTGTGTTGATTCGCTAGCCTTAAATGAACAAGAGACCATACCAAATTGGGTTTTCCCATCAACTCCCATGTCTGCATAGGTAACACATTCATGTAAGAACCTAAGTCCAAAATAATATTATCCACATCATACTCTCCAATATGTGCATTGAATCTGAATTCTTCATTGGTTTGCTTCTTGCACAGTACCTAATTTACCATCCTTTGTGCAACAAGAGTTTCCCTTCCGCTTGTGCAGTGATCAATCATGTCGTATAATGTACTTACCATAGTTTCATCTTTGATTAGCTCTACACATTTTCTCAAGAATTATGTTAGTGTACTTACCTTCCCCGTTGGATTCTATGGCATTGCACGATCTTCTTCATGAGGTGCCACTCATGTTGATGTTCCCCAATCCTCTTTGAGTACTTATTTCCTTTCCCTCTGATACATCTCCTTTTCTTGATGAGGATCAAAGGTTTTCATAGGACCAACTGACTTTCTTACCCATTGTTTAGTATTCTTTCCTTTATCTTTCCTATGAGTCCCTGTTCTATCTCCTCCACACGTAACAACGTCTACTCTGGGTGCTTTATTGTATCTTTTGGCTGATATCATCTGCACATTATGATTTAGATTCCAATTCTGGTTTCCTCTGGCCTACCACTTCACAACTAGTTGGGGACAATATTATTTCAAGTGATATAGTTCTCTGCAATATGTGCACATTGTACATGGATTCTAATAGTCACGGTCCAAGTGTCCAGGTTGATTACAGGTGTAACATATAATCAGTCCTCTTCCTCCTCTTCCAAAATTCCCTCTACCTCAGCCTTGACCAAAGTTTCTTTTGTTCCCTTGATTGAAAACTCTTTGATTGTTGTATTGCAGAACCCACCCCTACCCCTGATTTTGCTGCATCATTTTCTTCTTGGATCCTATACATATTGAATGTGCTCTCCCTTATTAAGTTAAATGCATGACAATTCTTCTTCTCATGTCCTACATATTTTCAAAATTTGTAAAACAATTTATTTGGCGTACTATGGTACTTTTGTAGCAGTGGACACTCAGTTGGGTGATGGACCCCTTTCTTGCATATCTTGTAGTATCCTCCTCCCAACAATGGATTTGGTGTTCCCATGCCCAAATATTATATGAATGTTGGGCATTCGTCCTTGTGATGGCCTTTAGTCCTACATTTTGTACACCAAACTTGCTCACGTTTCTCCTTTCCCTTTGTCAGTTTTTCCAGTTGAATTGTCAATGCATACAACTACGTCTGAACTTGCACCATTCCTCCATTATCTCCCACCAGAGATGACTCTAGTTTCATCGCAATATCGAGTGCCTCGGGCTACGACACAACCTTTTGTTGGATCAATGACATGTGAATGTGTGGTAGAATCTCTGCAATAAACCATTCTTGGTGTTGTTGATCTAGGATCTGAAAATTTAATCTACCCATCACATCCTTAAATCTATGGTTGTAATTCCATATTGACTCTGTTTGTACTTGTTTTATCTCCTTCAATTTTGTGATGTACCATGGCTACGACTTTCGTTTCTTGAACTCCTTCAGCAGTGATTTCTTAATTTGTGCCAAGGTCCTATCCTATCTTGTAGGCATGGTTCTCTGTAACTTCATATACCATACTAGCACATGACCTCTAAATGTTGTTTCTAACTACGCAATCTTCACAACTTCATCATGTACATTCTTTGTAGACCAAATCGTCTCGCACACAAACAAGTGTTGTTTTGGGTCCTCTGACCCAATTCCTTGGAACTTAGGCCACCTAAAAGTATTATCCACACCATCCATGTTGTTCAATGTAGTCCCTCCTCTTGTTGATTATGGTTGACTCTGATTCTGAATCTGTGCACTACTTCCACTATTCTAACTGATACTACTTGGTCCTCCTTGGCTAACTACAATTGCTTTTGAAAAATCTTCAAACCCTAATTTTGTTTGTGGTGACGCACACGGGTTCATGTCTTCGACATAAGATACTATATAAGTAGGACTCATTGGCTCTTATATTATTGAAATGGACTAGAAATCCTCTTCCTCTCCCCCTAGGCATGGTGCCTCCATGATTCAGACTAGTGTACAAGGTTCTCTCCCTTTTGACTCACTACGCGGCTCTCTTTTCTCAGCCTCATTCTTTTGCCTCTTGTACCTCCTCCCTCTATGAAACTCTCCAAACTTATATCCTTCCTCTGGTATATATTCTTCTTTCATCCTCAGTCCCTCCCTGCCTCTTTCATTGCTTCCTTCCTTCTCTCAGATGATCCTCCTATCATACCCTAGTTCCCTTATGTGCACGAACCCCTTAACAGTTGAATTTCATCACCATGACGTGATTTTCACACAATAACATATTTATCCATGTATTTAATGATTTCAAGAACCTGTTGCACAAAAATTTGAAAAGGTCCCTTTCTGTGGCATTGTATGATTGAATACAATCTACTGCAAACTCTGTAACATAACCACCTAGTATGCTATCCAACCAAAAATCAATTGCTCAAGTAGTTGGGTTACTTACAGAATTTAGTTGTCTTTCCAATTTGGGATTCCAATTCCTTGGCACTGTAGCATCGAACCTTCTAGTTTTCTCCACTAATCTTTCTAGCCGCTCTGTCAGAATAACTGGAACTTCACCAAAGAAAATTTCATGCAAATCTGTGAACACATACCTTTGCAGCCATTTCTCTCCTTTCCAACCATTCTAATATCTCCTTCTTATTCAGACTCCAAAACATCCCCTTAATCATAAAGTATCAGTCCCAACAACATAACCATTTTTTGGGATTGTTCAGTGTGCATATTGTAAGACCCGAGGTTTGGTTTATCTAAGATCAACAAAACCCACCAAACACCAGACCTTTTGGAATCACCTTCTTGTGTATATGAAGACTCACCCGAAGTATCTATGGGGACTGCAAGAGCCAGGCTTCTGCAATAGTAAGAGGCTAGGAGGAAAACATCCAATTCATTCTTCCTTATTATATTGTGCGCATAACTCTGTTCTGTTTAGTTATTATCTTACTCATGATTCAGATTCCCATACTTATCATATTCCAGATTACTGTATAGATTTGTTACTGTCACAATCATGAATCATTTCACCATACTTAACCATCATACAAATCTATTCTATAATGCATGCAAATAGTATTCATCATCAAACATATAAAAATAGACAACTGATCCAGGGGATCAAATTTTTCTCAAAATTCAAAGTGCTCAGAATCGCTTCAAATCAAAAAAGTGCGTAGGCCTCGTCATCACGAACCCAACGCAACTCAAACGGGTTCAAACGAACATCGAATGAGTGAGATATCACGTTTTGTTCAAATTGTCAAACAGTCAAAAAAAATTGCTGACTGTACAGTCCGTACAGTTGCTGACGTGGAAGGGTCGTACGCTAACATGGCAAGGCCATACGCTGATGTGGCAGGTGCTGAGTTGGTAGATAGTTGGCAGTTGTGAAGTCCAATCATTTCTCGACACATGGCACAATTTTGACAAGTGGGATGGTGCCACGTAGCCCAAACATGGGCTGCAACGTGGCACCGTATTTAATTTGGTTGTTTAAAATTATATGGAGTCCATGGGGATCGAACCCCGAACCTCTCGCCATGGTGGAGCGCCTTCACACGGTGTAGGCTACCAATAGCCCCCACGTTATTTCTTATTATATATGTGGGTTTATATTTATTTAAGTTTGATTTGTGTTAAGGTTTGGGCGCGGTTCGGGATGGGGCTAAGCCCCAGCTCCCATTCATATGCGGATCACCATACAACCACACCGCGTGTGTGTTTCAAATGGATTCAAATCCCCGCATGCATTTGAACACTTGTTGGTTTCCCATAAGTTTAAACCTTATCCCTTTTGTGTGTGGGGGACACAGTCATATGGACCATCTGCTCATCGATTTTGTGGTTAGGGAGCTAAGTTCCCTAACCGTTCTACAGTTGCGCGCATGTTGCGGTTATGTGCATGGTACTAGGTTTAAGCACAGAAAAATGCACAGAGGCTAGGTTGGACACACAGAGGTGCATTTTGGCGATCCAGAGACAACAAGTTTGAAGGGGAACTTCCAGGAAGCCTATCTTCTTCAATTTTTGGCCAAATCAGGTGCTGAAAAAGCCCAGCTAGGGGGTTTTGGATGTTCTTAAGACATTGGAGCCATCTATTTGGAATTTTGAGCATTGTAAAGCACATATTTTAGCACTTTGAGCAAATAATATAAAAGATCCATTGGAAGTTGGACCATGAGATGTAGCCCAAGAGGGGGGTGAACTCCTTTATCATTTGTTGTGTTATGTGTTTACTGTTCACTGTATTTGTTGGTTATTATTTGCATCTTGAATGTGTAATTTTCTATGAAATTTGTGTTTGCAAATTGATCCTTTTGCATAAGCACACTTAAATAAAACTTTGCAAATATTTTCAAGAATACAAGCCTTTATCATTTTCAGATCAAGTTGGTGTCAGAGCATAGGTTTTTAAGGGCTTGATTATTTGCAAGTGTTTGTTTTCTGATGCTCACAAGGTTGAAACTCACAAGAGGAGAAGGTCAACTTGTAGATCCAAGTTCTCATCCTTCAAGAAGAAAAATTAGACTATCACCCCAAGCTTCAAGGAGGCATTCACCAAGTATGGCTCATGAAGAGAGTCATGAAAATTTTCCTACAAAAGATGAAGATCTCAAAAAGGCTTTCATGGATATGAGAGAAATGATGAAAGTCTTGATGGAAGAAAGGAATGCAAGGTTGCAAGGTGAAGGCTCCAACCCTTCAAAGAACAAGGGAGACAGTGGTGATAAAACTCCAAAAGGAAATGGAGGGAATGGTGTTATTCCACCTCCCTCACCTCCATCTTCCTCTTCTTCTACCAGTTCACAATCTCTTCCAAATTCTCCAAGGGGACATGGTAAAATTCCTCCACAAATTACTTTGTTAATGCTTGATATTAAATTTGAATTGCAATGTATAATGGAGAGGTAAATGCTGAGAAATTAGATAACTGGATTCGTCAGATTGAGGTGTATTGTAGGATACAAAGAATTCAAGATGATGAAACTAAGATTCAGCTTGCTTCTTTAAGATTGGATAGTGCAGCACTTATTTGGTGGGAAGCCAAGACTCAAGAGGACATGAATAAACATGGTAAAATTTTAACCTCTTGGAATGATTTTATTGTTGCAATTAAAAAGCAATTTTATCCATTAGCATATATGCAGAAAGATATTATGGAATGGAAAAATTTTAGACAAGCTAAAGGGAAAAATGTGCAAAGCTTTACTCAAGAATTTAG
>SNQJ01S0023087.1:0-37139 GCA_010110895.2 Picea sitchensis
CTCATCTCATGGAGGAACTCAACGCAATGGGGACCATTGCTTCCTAAGGGGGGAGGAATGATCTAGGTGGATATTGGTGGCCACCCACCTATTCCACTTGAACCCCCACCATTGCTTCTTTCAGTTTTTCAGTTTTCGACAGTTTACTATTTTTAGCAGTTTTTTCGGGTCTTGAACTTCCGGGGCCATTTTGAGGCCCTAAACGATGTTTTTTTGGGTATGTTGTTGTTGCAAAATTGCATCTAACAATGCTATTTTGTCTCGATCATTGTAGGCATCAGATAGATCTTTCCAACGGGCTATCATACGCCTAAAACGAAGATCGTATGCAAAAGTTACGACCCCGGGAAGTTGATGCACCAACTTACCCAAACGGGGCCCACATGACTTTTGGCGCTTCATCTCCCAGGGTTAGGTTTTTGGATGTTTAGGAGTTTTGGCATTCCCGTTTATTGTAAAAGTGCCTTCAGAGCCTCATTGTAATCATCTGCTCATGGATGCGAGTAGCGGCCACATCTCTTCTCAGAGATAAGCTACCATCGCCCTAGCTAGTTTATTTCCATTCTGTCTGTAAGCATATTTCAGTCATTTGTTGTTAATGAAATGAAGTCTTATTTTTGCTGCATCTCTATGTTTATGTGTATTTCTGTATTTCATTGTGTTCCTACATAAATCTGGATCACTTCTCCTTCTACCACATCCTATGTCCTTATGTGTAATGACGACTCTAAAAAGAACGAAGTTGCAGTCACAACTTGGGCCAAAGATTACTCTTTGTTGAAGGAGAAATTAGATGATTTACCACCTTTTTTGGTTCAACCTCCTCCCTCCACTTCACCTCCAAATGGTCCTCTTCATCTTGAAATATCGGGTCTCGATATAGTTCTTCTCCCTCCTTCAAAGGGTGTTGTTCAAAAGTCATCGTTTAACCCTCACGCACGTGCTGCACAGAACTACAGTATTGTAGAAGACCTTGTGCAAGCACCCTCCGCGGTGTTGGATCTCAAAGTCATTCAAAGTTGTCCCGCTCAACGGAAGGCGCTATTAAAATAAATTGGTGGAATTGACCCCACAGATACTAATTTAATAATCTTTGACCTGAAAGATCATGTTCCCAGGATCCCTCCTCAGTTAGTGTTTCAGATCCAAGTTGTCGTTGAAAACAAGAGTATCTGTAGAACCATTATTAATGAAGGATCCTTGACTTGCGTCATGTTCGTTACTTGTTGGAAAGCTATTGGCTCTCCTACCCTTATTGAGTCACACAATACCCTTAAGGCCTTCAATGGTACAGGTTTCAAACCTTATAGTGTTCTTCCCGCGTTGTCTATTAGTTTGGAAGGTAAATCGGTCAATGTCGAGGTTGAGGTCTTCGATGCACGTCTTGATTACAACCTTTTACTTGGTCGTAGCTGGATTGATTCCATGTGTGCAGTTGTGTCTACCATTTTCCATGTATTACGTTTCCCGCACCAAGGAAAGGTCGCCACTGTTGACCAACTGGCCTTCTTTAATGATGATTCTCATACTAGCAACGTACCCTTTATCTCGAAGACACCTCCCAGTTATGAGAATGTCGGCGTGGGTCTTTTGAAAGATTCAACTTTGATGGGTACATTTCCAATCCCGCCACTCGATATTTGTCCCCCTTTTGTTGCCTCAATTAACATGATTTTCACCACTGCTCATGAAACCCTTGCATCATATGACCCATGGATAATACCTAGCTTTGGTGACCATCTTCGTTATGGAAACCAAATTCCCTTAAGTCTGGTTGAATATTCTTATCAAGCTATTCAATCGGAAACCCCCTCCCCTCCTTCTCTCTGTGATTCATCTATTGATCTGTTTCACATAATCTTTCCTACTGATGAGATGATCATGTCAGTCATGTATATGGAAGACACTCCATGGGACAATGGGCATCATTGCTCCATTCTCTTCCTAGAACGTGACACTATAGAGAGCTACCAACGGATTTTGGCTCCGTCGACCGTTGTTGTTATTTCTTTTGTTCCTGAGTCAACACACGATGTCTTGTATAGAGGGAATTTGAGTAACATTTCACCTACCATCCCTCTAGACATATCAATTAAACTCAGAGTCATGGAGAATGTTCATATCGGGGCCTCGTGTCCTACTCATGAGGTCCACACTTATAAATCCCTTTTCCAAGAATTCCGTGATGTTTTCGCTTGGATTTATGAAGAAATGCCAAGTATCGATCCTGATATTGTTGTGCACGAGATTAAGACATGTCCAGACGCTAAACTTCTCCTAGTACATCCACGTAAATCTGTTGCTATCAAGCTTGAAGTTGAGAAACATCTTAAAGATGACTTTGTTTATCCTGTGGCTTTGACCGATTGGGTATCCAATCTTGTTTCGGTAAATAAGAAGCAAGGTACGATCCATGTCTGTGTAGATTATAGGGATATAAATAAAGCTTGTCCTATGTACAATTATCCAACCCCTTTCGTCGACCAGATCGTTGACGATTGTGCCATAAGAGAAATCTTCTCCTTGATGGATGGTTTCTCCAGCTATAATTAAATTAATATTTTACCAGCGGATCAACACAAGATTGCTTTTATTTTCCCTTGGGGAACCTTTGTGTACTGAAAATTACCTTTCGGTCTAAATAATGCTCGTGTGACCTTTCAGCGTGCTATGTATTATGCTTTCCATGATATAAATCACATCATACAACCCTATCTTGATGATCTACCGATGCATTCCATGCATCGTCAAGATCACTCGACACATTTACAAACCATTTTCCTATGCTGTCGGTATTATCACATACGTTTGAACCCACACAAATGTGTTTTTTGTGTGGATTCCAACCAACGTCTCAGTTTCATTGTGTCTATACACGAGATTCAAGTATACCCTTTGAAGGTTGATACGATTCTTAATCTACCTCCTCCTTTCACACTCCGCAAGCTCCAAAGTTTGCAAGGGAAGGAAATTTTTTTATGACGATTCATCCCCAATTACACTGAATTAATGAAAGGAATCACTCAACTTCTCAAGAAAGGTTACGAATTTGTATGAGACAACACCGCAACCAAAGATTTTGAAGCTTTCAAACTCGCTTTAACCCATACACCACTACTGTTTCCACCTGACTATAGCCGAGACTACTTCCTCTACTTAGCTGCTTCAGACTCTACCATTGCCATGGTATTAGTCCAAGAGGATGATTCACACAACGAACATGTGATATACTATTTTAGTAGGAGTCTCACGACTACCGAAACCAAATACTTACATGTAGAGAAACTATCCTTGGCAGCTGTTCAAGCTGTTCAACAATTTCGTCACTATATCTTATTACGTAGGACCACTGTTATTTTCGATTACAACCCCATGCAACGCATCCTTAATCGAAAATTGTTGGGGGGAAAGTACTCCAAATGGATTTTTATTCTTTAGGAGTTTGACTTGGAATTTGAATGCGCCAAGTCAAAGAAATATTTGGTTTTTTCCGAATTGATATGTGATCTTCCCTCTACTAAGACAAAAAATGTGGCAGAGGATTATTTACTTGACAAATCCCTTTTTCTGATCAGTTCTGATGACGTATGGTACATAGATATTATAATCTATCTCCATAATCAAACTTTTCAACCTGACCTTTCTAGTACGGAGCATCGTCGTATACGGTATCAAACCCATCAATACATCATCCTCGGTGATACTCTTTACCACCGTGGTATTGAATCCATTTTTCGAAGATGCCTTACCTACGATGAAGTTGGGAAATCTTTGAATGAATGTCACTCTGGATCATGTGGCGGTCATATGTCCGGGTATGCCACTGCCCAAAAGATCTTGCGAGTTGGTTACTTGTGGCCTTCATTGTTTAAGGATTGCATCACTGCTGTCCAAAAATGCCACACTTGCCAAACTTATAATCATAAGATCAGATCTCACCCTGCTCCTCTTCACCCTATAGTTTCTGTTGGTCCGTTCGCTAAATGGGGCATTGACTTCATGACATGTAACCCTCACTCAGCCGAGGGGCATGGATACATTATTGTAGCTATGGATTATTTCACTAAATGGGTCGAGGCGATGCCTACATTCGATAACATTGGGAGAAATGCAACATTGTTCATATTCAATCATATCATTACTAGGTTTAGTTTCCCTCAAGCCATTGTTACAGATCACGGTAGTCATTTCCGAAATTTTATGATGTCTGAACTTACTAAAAAGTTGGGTCTTTGCCATGAAAAATCAACCCCCTATTATCCACAGGCCAATGGCCAGGTTGAAGAAATCAACAAAGTTCTTACTACTATGCTTCGATGGATGGTAGGAATTCATAAGATGAATTGGCACATGAAGTTTTTCTCAGCATTATGGGCCTATCGGACATCTGTTAAGTCTTCCACAGGATTTACACCTTTCCAACTAGTTTATGGTATCAAAGCAATTTTGTCGATTGAATGTGAGATACCATCTTTAAAACTAGTCGTTGAACCTCTCCCTAACACCTCTGCTGAAGAGGAACATCTTTTGTACTTGATGCAATTAAATGAAACCCGTCAAGATGCTGCCTTGGTTATTGAAACTCAAAATAAACATGTTAAATCCCAATACGACAAGCATGTCAAGCCACGTGTTTTTTCTGAAGGTGATCTATTTCTTCTTTACGAGCAAGATCGTGATTTGCTAAGGGCCGGTAAATTCGAGCTCATGTGGCAGGGTCCTTATATTTTCAAGCGAGTGTTAGAGAAGGGAGCTTACGAGATAGTATATTATGATGGAATCCCTTTGAGTGAACCCAGAAATGGGCTTTACTTAAAGAAGTACTATGCTTAAATCATTTTTGCATGATTTCTTGTACTTTAGTGTATCATACTTTTGTGTGCTTTTTCGTTGTTTGGTTTCACCCTTCATCTGCTTACCTTTCACTGTGCTTGGTTTCCATATGTTGGTGTCTTCGCTACCCTACCTTGGCTTCGCTGATGGCACTAGTCACAGTACTCAGAACTTAGTATCTGCTGCTTGGGCAATCTATGCACCTACAAATGAATTGATTATTCTACATGGTGTTTGCCTTGGTCGTGCAACTAATAATATCGTGGAATACAGTGCAATCATCAAATTATTGACCGACGTTGTTTCACTTGGAATCTGTCATCTTGTTGTACGAATTGATTTGCAGTTAGTAGTCCTACAGTTGAGTAACATCTACTCTATCCTAAGTCCTACTTTGTTAAGGGTATATTTACAAATTTGCCTCTTGGAACGACATTTTGATTACATTGAATATCAACACATTCCTAGATGTCTAAATACATTAACAGATGCATTGGCTAATTATGTGTTAGACAAACATTTGAGACATTTATAAATACAATCACACTTTGTATATACAACAAGTAAGCCGGTAGAAGCCTCATATATATATATATATATATATATATATATATATATAAGTTTTACAAAAAATGTTTTTTTCCGAAGACCAAAATATAAAAAATGTGAAGCACATGGCTTCATATACAATAACACCAAGGATGTTGCTCGCTATAACATGCGAATGTCCGTGCTACTCTATGGATTAGTCGACCGATGGAAGAAGACACACCCACTGTGTGGCACTGGTAATGCCTCGAAATATCATCGATAGAGGCATCTGGGATGTTCATCATGAGCCCTTCCAGGTTTTGTTCTATGGTTTCATAGTTAGAAACAACTACTCCTGCTACATCACCTATCTCCCCTCGCCTTTAGATAGGGGATGAACTTGGAGGTCGGATCCTGTGGGGTAGGTATGTCCCACTCTACCTTTAAATTCAAAACTGGGAGCCTCTCAAGGAAGAAGGATACCAAAATCGATTTGTATCCAAACTATTTTAATTCACCACTCCTACACCTGGTCAGTTGTTTTTTCATACTCTTGAGAACCCCTTCACACCAGTTTAAAACTATGGGCTCCATACACTCCAGTGCATACTGAAAATAGATCTGAAGATCCATATGGAGAGCTTCACTCCTTTCCATGTGTGTGATGGTATAGAGGATGGTCTGTAGAGGCAATTATTAGACATCTCTTATAGAGACTTTACCACTATGTTTCTGAGTACTTGATACACAATGTTGGCTGATATAGTGGTTCATAGGTGCACCACCACCTCTGCTACCTATAAGTATTACTCGAGATCCACGACGAGACAATCTTGTTAATAAGTAGATATCCTCGATATCTATCGTGAGAATGTGAGCACCCACATGAAACGTCTGTTCGTTCACATCCCACATGTGAACTAGGTACTCGAGTAACCTCAACTGGGCCCTCATACCCTGGATCTTAAATAACTTCAACAACCCACACTGCTGGAGGGCCATTACCATTCCCGTGTCATTCCTGGAAAAATATTCTTCCTCCTTGTGCTCTCTCTCTCTCTCTATTCCAACATTTTTACCATGGAAAACCTGCAATGGAACCATAAAGAGAGATTAGCATCATTATCTTCTTCCCTGGACATCTTTTATTGGCATTTTCATCTTTAAAAACTTTTGGGGCTATGCATGCCGTAGGCTAGGGCATCTGCATAGTGCAAAGACATCGCAGGCCAACTATAGGGCCACCTATGATGATCCTAGATCGCCACAGGGGTCGGTATAGGGCACCTGCAGTGACCTCCACGCATAGGTACCCTAAAAAAATCAATTCAAAAGTCTATTTGTAATCAATGAAAAACAAATTTTAATCCATGGAAAGTTGAAAGAGATTAAAATTACTTGCTATGTGGAGATCGTTCTTCGAATGATCAACCGTGCCATCTACAATCCGCAGTGGAAAATCGAGGTAAAAGGGGGTTTTTGAACAAGGTTTGGGTGAAATGACAAATGAAATAGTAAAATGAGGTTTTTGCCCATTTTTATTGATTTTTTCACTTTTTTGTTTGTATTTTATATATTTCATCTAAACCCTAAAATCCTAATGACTTTGCAAGTGGTTTACTTTTGCAGATAAAAATCCTAGGAGTGAAATGTTGGAACAAAGATACGTTTTTTGGTTTGTTTTTACACATTTCTCACATGTACAAATCTTTTCATGGTTTTTCAAGAAAAACTCCGATCTTAGTCTTTGTTCATTCTCATGCTCTTAAACATATGAGAATGTAACCGAGTATACTTTTATCACTCTTTCAGACTCGTAAAGGTTATACGAAAAAGGAACCCCCTAGAGTTCCCTTTAAACTCTTTCCAGACTCTCTAAACATGAAAATATTGTTGAGTGACCTTGTTCTTTTCACGCTCGTAAAAATATTTGAAGAAAACATATGATGAGCAACATATTATCACTTTTTTGGTCTCATCAGATTAATTTACGAAAAAGGACCTTGTGGAGTTCTCTTTAAGTGTTTTTCAAAATCTCTAAACATGAAAAACCCCTGAGTTTTCTCTCTTTGGAATCATTAAACAAACATCGAAAGACCCATATGGGATCGAACCATTCCTTCTTAGGGTTCGTTAAATATACTCCGAGGGACTCATTCAAAGGATGAGTTTACATCAACAAGCATATGTTATCCTCCTAAAGTTTGCGCAAAAATAAAGAGGTACTCGCCATAAATAGTGGGGGAAAAATTGAGAAAGAAATGTGTCTCTGTATCTGTGTTGGTGGCAGTAATAGTTTCTCTTGAATATGAAATGCCCCTTCATCATTATATCCGGGTTGGGAAATCCATTTGTCTCTCGTTTGACCATCTGCATGTCCATATGTTGGGTCCTCCTTCAGTCAATGCTGTCAAGACCATTGTCGTGTCGTTCATATGTTCAAGAGAAGTCTAACCTAAATAATCCGTCTATCGAGTCGGCCATCTGTAGTTATAAATATTCTACCATGTCGGCCTTCCCTGTGTCAGTTTCGAATCACTTCATACTCTGATCTATCTTAAATCTGTTACATATTTCGTGTCATTGATGGGGGATACATCAAGGACCTCTTGTGATGAGTCTTTTCCTGTCGACTTCAACTCATTATCTGGGAACGAGACTTAGAAACCATTTACCTTAGAGCCTACACGCTTCAATGGTAGGTTTCTTTGCTTTCAACATTGGGTTCACATCATTGACCCCTAATTGGAAGATTCCATCAAGTGTTCAACTTCAACTTATTTATTCACATTCGTTGGATTGTACTAGGGTACCTTGGGAGTCATTGACATTAATGGTGATTTCCCTCGCACTTGTTAACGATTTTCATTAATGATCGGTAATCAAGTGGTTTCTACCATGTTCTACTTCAACACCTATAATCACATGGCTAGATTCGTACTTAGAGATGGAAGAAATGAAGACCCTAGATCTTGTCATTTTGATCCAGGTTGCGATGGAGTATTCATGATTTGTATTGACACATAGATCCACTTTGTATGTCTCGTGGCTATGTTTGAATTTAAATTATTTAGAGCATAGATCCACTGCATATTCTTGGTGTCTATGTTGATTCATAATGACATGGATCCACAGTGTATATTTAGTGGCCATGAATCACTTGAAATTTTGTAATTTGAGTATGGGAATGCCTACCTTAGACACTGGTATATTATTATGCAGAGGCTTGATTGTTTGCAAGTTCCCGATCGACGTGCTCCTTGTTTCCAACAAACACATTCTACAAAGTATTTCGGCTGTCACGAGTTCCGGCTTCATACTTTGGGGGGCATTTTGTTACACATTATTTTGGTCACCCCAGCGATCCATTGACAACATGTGTTCATGTTCCCATGAAAAGATAAAAGAGTCTTTCTCCATAAGGAAATTGATTGGATTTCTCTTCTCAAAAACCCTATTAAAGAAAGTCATCGCAGGATGCACTATACACAGGGTGCGACGATGCCTAATCATCACTCCCTACTCTAAAGCTGAGATGTGACGTCACCATAGGCTGCACTATACCTAGGGTGCGATGATGTTGAAAGCTAAAGAAAAGTCAAACTTCACGAAAGTTCTATAAGGGGATCTTCTAGAAGATGAGGTGGATTTCGAACGATTTGGATCTTGCTTCTCTGATTTGGTGGGATCATCCTAATCTCCTCACCCATCTCTCTTTCACACTATATAAAGAGAGACCTCTCATGGAAAAGGCTAAGCATGAAAAGGCTAAAGGAATAGGCTAAGAATTGTATGGAGAATGTTGCATTAGATCATGCTTGAGAGCCTCATTTCAGTTCATCAATTTATTGTGGATGTTCTTCATTCAAGGTTGGAGCAAAGGTGTGTGTGTTGGAGAAAAGGGCCATCAGAAGGGGACCTTGCGACATCAAGGCTTTTGGTTTTAATCTCTACTTTCATTTAATATGATACAACAATATGTTTCTTTCCCATAAAACTAGTCTTGTTTTATTGTATGATTCCTTGATCACATGCATAAGTTCTTGTTGAGTACATTGTGTTTCTTTCACTTTGGTTGGTTTGTGTTCCCTTGCAGATTCAATATCACAAGAGCATTGAAGTGGAACTAGGATGACAATGGCAAGAGGGAGCGACATTTAAAAGGTATGTTTCCCATCTCTTGTTAATTAGTAAACTCAATGATTAGAACTTAGGGAAAGTTTCATGTTCTGTTCTATTTTGTTCTAGTTTCCAGTGGGATCTAGGGAGATCTATTTATGTCCACATTTACCGATTAATCCTATAACACATGTCACTGATGGTATTATAAGTTCTATCACTTCTACCCCCCCACAACATTTTGTTCACATGTGCATGTCCCTTGGTACTAGCTTTTATGGTCACCATTATGGCCATCCTCACCCACTATATGGTAGGGCCAATACCTACAAATCACGTAAAGACCCTACCACTTTCTATGGGCCTAGTACCTCTTACAAAATCCCTCCAATTAAGAATCCCTATTTTATCTTTTGTAGTTGTCCACGAGCACAGTTTTCCCCACTCCCTAGGTTGTCCTCCCATATCAACTTTATCAATTCTTCCTCCCAATCTAGTCGCATTTTTGCACAACAAATCCATTAGGCCAAACCAATAAAAACCCACAATATAAGGGTAAGGGCGAGAAGGAAAACACTCAACACTAAGGGTTAGGGGAAACCAACACTATAACCTTAATACTACTAGGGGAAACACTAGTCAAGATCTAAACCAACCTCTTCATGAAAAAAAGAATTAGGTTCGTTCCAACAAGATACAAACCAACCATCTTTTTGATATTTTCAACACATATGGACATTAACCCCATCACTATATTGAACTACACAAGGTTCAACACTTGTGAGGATTACGGGCTAACCATAATTACAGTCCCCCAAAAAAGAATGTTCACCCCCCACAAGAGAATCTGATCGCTCTGCCACTTGCGATCTTTCATAATCTCCTCCCCCAAAAATATTTAGTGGCTTGTGATCAGGATACTCCTGCATCCTCTTCTTCATTCAATTAATCACAATCTATAGAGCCTTCTTCCCAATACATATAAATGAACTCTAGTGACATGCAACTACAAATGCACACTCATGCATATAGAATTCCCAACATTAAATCTACTAATAAGGATAATGCACAATCATCTTATAGTGTCCCTTTGCAGATCCCTTGACCCAATGTTGACTCCACATTGCTTGTGCCCAAATTGCCTTTACGTAGGACCACACATAACCCACATTCAATGGCTACCCATAACCATAACATTTTTGATGATTTGTCTTCGTCTTCTTTCGCCATGTCAACAAGATGGAATTTTTAAGGATTCAAATAATATACCTTAATATAGTATTCTAGGCGATAATTTTAGTTCAAAAAAACCATACATATAGATGTGTAGGCAAATACCCAATAAAAGATACAATTTAATATTAAAATTTGTAAATTTTGGTGAATATTACCAATCTATGCATATTTTATTTAAAAAATAGGTGAATTTATAAAGAGAAAATGATCAATTGGAGAATACATTTAAAAAAAAAAAGGCCAAAATAAGCCAATTGGTGAAAATTTTCCACTAAAAAATACCCTGGTTAGTAATAGAGGTCCTACAAACCTGCATTTACCAATGTAAGGCCTTGTTATTGGCCCTTGGACCCGTTTTGGAGCCATTGATCCTTCATATTCTTACTTGATGACATTTGATTTAGACACTATAGAGCCTAGGCTCCCCACTTCCATTGCATTCCAAGTCCCTCACATAGTTGAAATACTCATTATTAACCATTTTATTGTGGATGAAGGTGACTCCACTCACATAATGTCTTGCTTGGTTTGCAAGTGGTTAGGGCCATTAAAATTGACCACCTCCACCATCACCCTCCATGCCTATGACAAAATCTTATTCCAATATTCAGGACTATTTCAAAATGTTCCCATTAGACTCGCCAACAAAATTGTCTCGATTGACATCTAGGTTTTGAACTACCCTCTCCATTAAAACATCTTACTCATGCACAATTGTATGTGTGCCATGAAGGTGGTTTCATTATCATTCCTTCACACCATGATGTTCCTCCAAAATAGGAAAGTTGTGACCCTCAACCAACTTACATATTATGAACTCACCCTACCTTCCAATCCCATTCACATTTTTTCCATTGTTAGGGGGAACCCATCACCTCCCATCCTATGTGGAGATCGGCCTTGATATCTTCAAGGATTTTTTTTTACTCGGGGCTTATCACGACACTCCTCCCCAAGTTAACTAAATGGGATCATCTCCCATTTACACCATCTCCTCTTCCATATTTGCATTGCCCCTCCCACCCTAGACAACTTTCCTTGACCCAAAATCCACTCTTATTCCACCTAAGGAACCCTTCATTCCCTCTACCTCATCATCACCATCATTGAGTGATGAAGTGTCATCCCCTAATAGGTACCTACGTTTGGATGCCATCCATATTGGGAATCCTATACAATGGATTATATTTCTCTTTCCACCACCTACAATAGTTAGGACCTTATCATTTCCACCATTACTCTTCCTTAGTTAACCATCATTATACCTATTTTTTATTTCACCCCACCATCTACCATCCCTTCCTCTACACCCATTGTTAATTGTTTTATCTCCTGTCTCTCCCCCTAGTGAATCATCATCTAGCAATCATGATGGACACAAGATGCTAAAACAAAAGATTGAGACTCATGTATAGAAGAACCATAGACAGATGGGAGATGATGAAAATGTTAAGGGAACCTCCATCTCTACTCCTGGCCTAATCCCACCCATTCAACTATCAGACACTCACACTCTAATTCCCCTTCCTTGTGCCCTTTGTGAAATTATTAGGTCACTTCATCCACCATTGTCCCAGTGACTTTAACAAACATAATAATAATAATAATAATAAGGTTAAATAAAAACATCAAGAGGCACACACCCCTTCACCTTGTGATTAGTCAATGTATATTTTCAAACCATCATGAGACTTGACATTGTAATCATCATTCATCATTCAATATTTTATTTTATATTTTCAAATATGACTCTGTCAATTTCGTAATAAACAAGCACTATTTAGTTTAGTTGGTATCAAAGCATTTGATTTGGCCAATTCATAGGTAGTTCCATAGTAACTTTCCAAGACTTTCATACTCAACCGCCTCATCATCCTCTCACATACTACCACAAAAAATTCTATATGTTGTCATTACTTGCAATTCTATATGTTTTCATTTCTATCCTATCATGTTGATTTGATTTCATCTTAGTCAACTCTCTCCATGTTCAAGATCTTATTCTAGTGGGCCTCCTTTGTTGTCTTTCTATGTCCCCTAGGGAAGCATTGTTCCATCACTAATTCATACAATTTGAACAACAATGATTATTAGATGTATCATGACCTGACTACATTTATATAGCCATGTTCCCATATTGCACTTGATTTGATTAGGTCACCTTATTATTCTTAGTTGGGGTTCTCCATCCAATTTCATTTCTCTCTCTCTCTCTCTCGGGCTTGGGAAAGAACATGTGATATATTTTGACTATATGATGATCTCCTAGAACCTCAAATGTTGAGGGGCATCTGCAGTCACATCAAACTCATCCACATGCGACATTTATGTGATTTTATCCAAAGACATCCCAAAATAGCATTAACCACACATAAATACACTCAAACACATGTTTTATATGCCTATTTTATCCCACATATCCAATTCAAACTTCAGGTTGACCATCATATGGCTCACACACCTTTACTTTCAACATCTTTGTAGTGGCATGATTTGTGCAATTCTCCAACCCATTAATGCTAGAGGTCACCTGAACAACTTAATGGGTGAGTGCACACCCATAGAAGTTGTTCCTCCTCATTTAATAGGAGGGTGCTTGTGCATACCTTTTGTCAATTCAATCACACAATTTCCTGTACTTAAATCTTGTGCATTCACATTAGAATTGGTTTACCTTCAAGCCTAGTTTTGGCCTATAAATACATACCTCTTCCATGCATTCATTTTTTGTTTTTTTGGTTGTACTAAGGTTATGCTGCCAAGATTGTTTCAAAGAGTAAGAAGTCCCTTTCTTCCACTCACCTTTCTTATGTTTCCTTAGTCTCATGCTACCCATTTCTCCCTCCAAAGTATTCATTGCATAAGGAGAAGTGTTGTTGGATAGTTGCTTCAATGGAACATGTCCATTAGAGGATATAAAGTACCCTCCTATGGAGAAGGATTAGAGACCACTTCTGCAAGATATTCCTTAGGCGATATTAATTAGTTTTATTGATTTCTATTGATTTAATAAAAATTGTTCTACTTTCCCACCAATGTGCCATTTGAATAATTTAAATCCATATTTTAAATGATTGTTTAATTAGTATACATGTATATGAATTAACATTAATAACATAGCTTTATTTTCCACTTGCACTCATCTACCTCATCTCCTAACAATGATGAAAGTGATTTTTAGTACACATAATCTTCTTCATATTGTTAAACATATGTTAGAAAACTTATATCTTTATGCAATTTTTTAATATATAATTTACATGAGTTTGATATTCATCAATGAAAATAACAAATAATCTACATCTCATATGATAACTTCTCTACATTTAGAGAATTCTTCATTTTCCAATATCCTCATAGGAAACCAAAAAAAGCTATGACATCATTCTTAATAATATCCTATATTGATTATGGTTGTTAAACAGAAAATAATAAATAAAATATTTGATTTATATGCAAACAAAAAAGCACTCAAAAGCTTCTAAAATTTAATTAACAACATCCAATAATACATGAACATGCATTGGAATTTTTTTTAATCCAACATACAATCACATGTAATTGTACAACTATTTTTTAAACAAAATAAATTAAAATGTAAAATATTCAAAGCACCCTTCAACAATACATATAACAAAAGGAAACGTAATTGAGAAAGTATGGATGCTAACTACACCAAAATGTTTGCCTAGGTTGTTTTTTCAAAAATGCAAATTCTAGTTAACTTTTTTTTTTTAAATTACAGATTTATTTATAATTTTCTCTCCATGTTACCATTTTGTTCTTACTTAAAGGTTATAGATTTATTTATAATTTTCTCAACCTCTTATTACTTTAAAAGTTGGTTTTTCAAAAATGTATACATAAAATATTCTAGTAATTTTTTAAAATTTTTTATAATTTTATATTTTTGTTATTTCTTAAAAATTAAAGATTTATTTATAATTTCCTCAACCTTTTATCACTCTGTTATTTGTATGGAGTATTAATGGATTTACATACATTATATTTGTATAGAGTATACATGGATTTACATACATGCATTATCTTATCATTTCAATGTATAGTAAAATTTTAATAAATAAGTATAATAAAATATTAATTTTAATAAACAAGTATGTTAATTATATAAAATTTCTAGTTTTAATAAAATTTTAGTTTTTAAAATAAGTTGATTTCCTAATTTCATTATCTAACAATGTTAGTGTTGCCATTTTTAATCAATTTGTATTTATAACTTGCTACAACATGAATTATGACAAGAATTGTCTCACCAATTTATTAGAATTGTAAATGGGGAAAACACAATTCATATATGATAATTAACAATCACACACAAGAAAGGATTTCAGGTGGTTCATCCAAAAGTTGGGCTACGTCCACCAAGCATAGGCATAGATTGTCTTATTATTCACATCATGGCGATTACATCAGAGTGACAAGTTCGTACCCTCTACTAGCTTACATGAATTTATACATTCATATAAGAAACTGATTATTAAATGCAATCCCTATCCATATTCTTACTTGGTCTATTTGATTGTAACCAAAACAGAATAATAAGATCCAAATCCATCATTAGAAGAATTTGTTGTCACCAAATCCCAACACAATTAATATAACATAACATTTTATTCACTAACTTCATATACTAATTATGATTAAAATAAAAACATAACAACTAACATAAAATAAAATATAAAATAATATAATAAATAAAACATTTACCAACAATATAATAATTAATTAATAAAATATTATAAAAAGTTCCACAATTTTACTTTTTCACATATTAATACTATAAAATTTTAATTTTCATATCTTATAAAAATGCTTTTCAAGATTATAAAGTTATACACATCTTTAATTCCTCATCGATATATAAAAAGTACTTAAAATTAGTGACTATTAAAATTTCATAAAAATTATATATATATATATATATATATATATATATATAATTTAAAAAAATAAAAATAAATTTAATTTTTATTTTTTTTATATTTTTGATAATTCTAATATTACAATGAATGCTCAAATCACACTTACAAAACACTAATTTACTCAAACTTGCAGTGAATCACATCTTAACTTTGATAATAAATGTCCATATGCTTGAGTAATATTACAATATGATTAGCAAATTGCATTCCTATTAACATTGATGCCATCAGCTTTTTACCCAGAAAGAAAAGAATCCAGCCGGAATGGCATGACACATGCTTTTATACAAAACTAGTGGTTGATATTTATGAGCAGCCCTCATTCACAGTTACCATTTCCAAAAAACATTGGAGCCACACTTGTATTTGTCCTTTCCCTCACACTCCAATTTCATGTCTTCCGACAAAAATGGCACATTCTGCCAAAAATACCAAACCATTAGACAATCAGATCTCACCACCCTCCATGTCCATTTATATATGTAGATCTAACCAGAGGAGAGGATGAATAATATGAAGTTGAGAGTGAGTACTCACCTTGATCTTGGCCAGATCTTGGCAGCCGGTGAAATTGTAAGGGACTTGGCATGTGCCAAATTGGACAGTGTAGGCACGGGCGATGTTTGCTCCGCTGGTTGCCAATCTCTTCTTGTCGTTCAATGCCTGTAGGTATGCAGAATTTATCATTAGTAATAAGGATCTTAGTAGTAATAAGGATCTCAGGTTTATTAACTTGCAGGTATGCAGAATTCATCAGTAGTAATAAGGATCTCAGGTTTATTAACTTGCAGGTATGCAGAATTCATCAGTAGTAATAAGGATCTCAGGTTTATTAACTTGCAGGTATGCAGAATTCATCAGTAGTAATAAGTCTCAGGTTTATTAACTGTAAATTTTGTTGGTTGAAAATAAAGTATGTTTTAGAGTGTGTAGGTTTTCATAGTTGGTGTTATATTACTGTTTAAGATTTTTAGATAGAAACTGTGTAAAAAGTTTTCGAAATGTCTGGAGAAGAGGCTTCATTCATCATCAACCACGATTTAGAAACATTTTATTTTTTACACAGTTTATATCCAGAAATCTCAAACAGCAATAAAGTATGTTGCTTGACTTTTTCGGAAATTCAACTATCTACACAATTTACTTCAACTATCTACACACTTTACTTTCAAAAAGTTCAAACAAAGTTTAAAAACATTCAAAGTCTGGGGAGGAGGCTCTACTCATTATCAGAGACTTTTCTAGACATTTTATTTTTAACATAGTTTATATCCAGAAATCTCAAACAACAATAAAATATGTTGCTTGAGGTTTTTGGAAATTCAACTATCTACACAATTTACTTTCAAAAAGTTCAAACAACATGATGACTAACTATGAAAACTTACACTTTCTGAAAATAATTAAGTGTTAATTCATCCAGTCTCAAGTAAGTATTGGCTCCTAATAATATAATAGTTGTTTAGTTGAGATCTATTGTTGTTTGGCTTTCCTTTTCCTTTATTGTTTGGCTTTCCTTTTCCTTTATGTTTTTTTAAACCTATAGATAATTCTCTATTACTTTTTTCTAAAAGTTTATTATTAAATCCAACATGATTAGGGTTTATGTTTTTTTCAATATTTTTACTACATAAATAATTCTTTCTTTATTTTCAGGAAAATAGGTTATCTAATTTTAATAGACTAAATTGAAAAAATAAATCTACAAACAAATGCATATTTACATCTTTTATTAAAGAGATATATCATATCTATAATCTTAATAAAATAAATTGAAGCAAAAATTATAAATTCATCTTAATCTCACACTTTCATAGGTAAAGAAACCCTTCTTAATGTTCCTCTAACTACTTAATGATTTGATAAATAAATCCCTCTCATTAATTAACAAATCCAGAATTACAGTACACAAAATCTTATCTTCCAAACCTTATTAGCAGCGCTCTTCACTAGCAGATCTTCCACCAAGCCGGCGTTGGCGCTTCCAGAGGTGGCAATGGCCGAAAGTAGCGCTGCACCCAACCCTACCACCGCTGCTCTCCTCCCATTGGCGTTGCCAGACGACGATTCAGCTCTGATAACTAATCTTCGACTGCCCAACTTGGGTAGGGAAGACAAGCTCTTGGGTGAGTGCACCGATGCTTTCAGTGGGTTGCCCTCTGCATGGGCTCCGAGACAAAGATGAGTGGCAGCAGTAATAGAAGAGGGCGCAGTTGCCAACATGCCTCCTGCCATGGCTCTCGATTTCTGCTCCACAATCCAAACGATTTTCACTTTATCAATTCCTATTCGTGGCTTTGAGAGATTCCATCCCTTTCATTCAAGTGGCTACAAGGATTTGGATAATATGACACGATAGATTGAATGGATAAGATGAGATTCCCATCTAGCGAATAGGATCATACCGATTTCCTTTATATCTTCTATAGTCCATTGGTTATTGTTATCTCTCTTTTCTTATTATTTATTATTATAGTTAATTTTTTCATCACAATGTTTTCATATTTTATATAGTATAATATATAATTTTGAAATTTAATTTTATGTAATAGTATAATTGGTGAGAGGTGTGTATATTTTTTTTGGTTGCGGGGAGATTACAAGTTCAAGCCATATACAAATTTCAAACTTAAAAAAATATTGATGAATTTCTCATACCTATAGTATTGATGAATTTCTCATACCTATTTTTTCTGATAAAAAAAATATAATTTTTCAGATAAAAAAAATATAATTTATAATTTATATAAATATAATATATAATTTTGATGAATATTTAGATTTCAAAACATTAAAAGTTGATGGATTACCTCTTACCACTTAGGTTTTAGAGTGCAAATCCTTTTCATTTAATATTAAGTTCAATAATATAAAATTTTAACAATTTTTTCTATTCACATATATTATTCAAATTAATTTGAAAGTTCAAAAATAATAAAAAACTAAAAATGTTTATATTCATTTTTCAACTCCATCTTCACAAAATGTTTATATTCCTTCTTCAACTCGATCCTCATAAAGCTCTTCAAGTAGAAGTTGTTTATTTGTATATTCATTTTTATCTTCATAAGGTTGTGGAAGAGTGAAGCTATGAATTTGTGTACATAAATATCTTTACCTTTTTAGAAGGTAAAGATATAATTGTATATTCTTAAGGTAAAGATATAATTGTATATTCTTATTGTTTAAAAAATTTAAAATTAAAATTAATATATATTAATTAATTATTATTATATTGTTATTAAATTTGTATTTATTTATTTTTATTATTATTTTATTTTTAAATTTGATGTGAAAAATTTATTTATTATTATTATATATATAATTTACTTTTTTCATTAATTTTTTTATAATTTTTTTTTAAATTAAAGTAGAAAATATTTTTATATATTTAAAAGAGTTGTTCTATAATATATATAAATTATAGTGTTTTTATATAAGGTTTCTAAAGTAGATTTTTAGGTGATTCCACTTGTGTGTTTGACAAACTAATTCAAAATATAAATAAACTTAAAAAACATACATAAGATTACAGATTGGAACTACTTTGTGCTTCGTCTCCTTCACCCTATTGAGGAGAACCTTGTTCTTCAATATCCATTGGGTCCCTTCCTTAGCTAAACATCTCTTCCTCCCTTTCCCCTTGCAATCTAGATGCCATGTTGTTGGATGCCAATGAAAGTGATTCCATATGCGTTGCTGCAACCAAGATGCACAACCCACTACACTCTACTTCCAAGATGTCTATACATTGACTCTGACGAAAAAGGAGGGCCAAGACATTAGTCTCTAGCTCCTCCAATTTGGCAGAGATACCAGTTAGGGCCCTACAGTTTGCTTGAGGATCTCCTCATGGCACCTCAAAATCTTCCTGAACTCCTTATGCTCCGGATTCTCCATAATTTTGGTATGTAGGGAAAATCCCAAATACTAATTCTTAATCTTAGATAAATCCCTATAAGACCCTCAACTAAATTCCTTGAAACACAAAAATAGGAATAATGACTGCTCACTCCCTCGATTTCCACTCTCAACAAGAAAAACAAGGCAGGAATATCAACAAACTAATTGAAATCCAACCCAGAAGATACCTGAAGGAGGTTGTCGGAATTTAAGAAATGTTCGATAACTCCCATGCGCTTCCATACCATTCGCTTTTCCCTATCCCTCAAGCGACCCAAAGCAACACACCTCCTTGCCACTGAATCCCAAGAGGAGCTCAACCTCTAAATATCTCGAAGCACCCCCTGAGGCTTCTCTCTGAAAAACTTACCATGGCAGATCTGAAACCCCTCATCCAACATATCCCAAAACCATTGTTGCGAATGCATTCAACTTCCCCATATGTGAAATAAAGTCTTGTAGGCGTGAGCTGGATAGGCCACTTTCCTGTCTTCGTGTTAAGAAGACCACCTTTTTCGTCTTCATGTTAAGGGATCCCTGTTAGAAGGTCTCGCGCAAGATTTTCCCATAGATATGCCTTACCGTTAAGCTCCCTTTTGATATGCACAAATCTTATTTCTTAAAATTCTTTGCAATTCCAACAATGATTTTGAGGATTGCACCTATTTTATCCCCAGAAGGTCTCCTTTGCTCATTACTTTCTCTAATGACCAAAAGAGAGTCCCCAATCATTGTCAATTCCTTTATTCTTTCTTCCTTGGCAATGTTGAACCCACATCATAGAGAGTAAACTTCTTCCAGGTTATTAGATACACTCCCAAGTCCCTAGGCATAATTTGCAATTAGAATTCCTCCGAGATCATGGATTGCCCCCTGCCATCCCTCAGTTTTTTTTTGAGGTTCTGTCGAGAAAAATCATGTGCATATTTTTTTCGAACCTTCCAATCCATAAATTCAATTGGTTGCAAATTTACCATCCACTTTTTTGGAGTAATAATTATTTGGTTCTTCTTATTCAGATTATCCTAGGCTAGTTTGAACCTCACTATCCAATCATCTTCTTCCTTTTCCACGTTGACGTCCACCCCCTTTATTTTAGTTTGCATGTATTTTTCCAAATGAGAAATAGTTTTCATGGATATTCGAGTGGGATTGTTGGGATCTTCATTAAATATCTTCTTATTCCATGTCAACCAAATTTGCAAACAGACGAATTTTGGTAGTTCCTCCCATATCTTGATGAAATTTGGCTTGTTTCGAAGATTCTCGTTGTACCTACGTCTCCATTGTGCTGGTTGTGGAGAATGATTATCTTCCTGATTCATAGGTTTGTTTCAGTCGTTCCTGGACCCCATTCGCTAACGGGGGGTGTGTGGGGGATTGCCCCCCCACAACTGTCGTTAGGGGGGTCCAGGGGGGGGTAGAGACAATTTTCGTAGCCCTCCCCTGGAAGGGGATTTAGGGGCAGCGCCCCTGAAGCAAAATATTGGGAAAAGTTTCCTTGTAGAATATTGTAATTTCGTATTCAATCTGGACCATTCATTATAAGGTCGCATATCTGATGGTAGAATTTGTTTTTAGGGTTTTTGTTTCAGTCGTTCTTGGACCCCATTCCCTAACAGGGGGTGTGTGTGGGCTTTCCCCTCCACAACTGTCGCCATGGGGGTCCAGGGTGGGTGGTGAAAATTTTTGTAGCACCCCCCCTGGTGGGGGATTCAGAGGCAACGCCCCCAAAGTGAAATTTTGGAAAATATTGCCTTGTAAAATATTGTAATTTCATAGTAAATCTGGACCGTTCATTATAAGGTCGCAGATATGATGGTAGAAGTTATTTTAGGGATTTTTTCTCTAGAAGGAAACTCTCTTTTATGAGGGAATTGTATTGCGGTTGTGTATTATCGCGAATATTGTATTCTGAGAGAGGGATTGTGAGAGAAAGAAGATGAAGTTACAGTGGGTGTGTTCTAGGTTGTATCCCTTCATTTTGCTGGATAATAATAAGGAAGGACCTGGCAATTTCTCTGGTGGACGTAGCCCACTCTGGGTGAACCATGTATATCTGTGTCTATATTGTATTGTGTATCTTTTGTGTTTTATTTCCGCATTTTGTTTTATTTTATTGCTCCGCAATTCTATTTTTATAACAACTTGTATCAAAGAGAAAGGTAACTCGCAGGAAAAGAGGGTTCCTTGTTCGAGTGGGAGCAATGGAGGAAGACGGAAAGTTTAGGGTTGAGAAATTTAACGGCCAAGACGATCAGTTATGGCAGATTATTTATATTAGAAGGATCTATTCCTACCATTGGGCGGAATAGAAAAGAAATCGACGACCATGGAGGATGAAAAATGGGAGGTTCTTGACAGAAAGGCACTAGGAACAATATGGTTGAGCCTGAGAGCGTCGATGACTTTCAATATTTCAAAATAAAAGACAATGAAGGAGATGATGGACACATTGGCTAAACTGTACGAAAAACCCTCTGCATCCAATAAGGTATTTTTAATGAAGTGATTATTTAATATGAAGATGTCAGAAGGTGGGTCTGTTGCAGATCATTTAAATGAATTTGATTCGGCTACTAATAAGTTAAGTTTTGTAAAAGTGGAATTTGATGATGAGGTCGAGGCTCTTGTAATCTTGTGCTCATTTCTAGAAAGCTAGAATGGCTTGGTCATGGTTGTAAGTAACTATGTCTCTAGTTCAAACACTCTAAAATTTGATGATGTTGTTGGTGTTATCCTTAGCGAGGAAATGCGACGAAAAAGTACATGTGAGACATCAGGAAATGCATTAAACATGGATAACATGGGAAGACAAAAGGATAGAGGAAAGGGATTAGGGAACCGTGGGAATTATAGGAAGGGAAGATCCAAATCCAGACTGAGAAAGATAGAGTATTGGAATTGTGGGAAGAAAGGACATCTGAAGAAAGACTATAGAGCTCCAAAGAAACAAAGAGATAGACAACAAGAGAAAAATAGAGAAGCAAATGTAACAGGTGATGTGTTACAAGATGCTTTGATTCTTTCTGTAGATAATGGTTTTGAGTCTTGGGTAGTAGATTCAGGGGCTTCATTTCATGCCACACTCGATAGGAAACATTTTCTATATTATGTTCAAGGTGATTTTGGACAGGTTCATTTGGGTGATGATGCACCATGCAAAATTGTTGGAATGGGTAAGGTACAAATAAAGAAAAAGAATGGAAACCAATGGTTATTGAAAGAGGTAAGACATGTATCAGATCTAAGGAAAAGTATAATTTCAACAGGGTAGTTCGAAAGTGAAGTTTGTATATCTATATTTATAGATAAGGCGTGGAAGATCACCAAAGGATCACTTGTGATAGAAAAAGGAGATAAGGTAGGTACATTGTATTTATGTACTGATAATATTGATTCTTCTATCTCTTTAGCTTCTACATGAGTGGATACAACACTGTGGCATCATAGGCTTGGACACATGAGTGATAATGGGATGCAGATACTTCACAAAAGAAATTTGTTGTCAGATCTTAAACAAATTGATTTCCATTATGTTTATGGAAAACAAAAGAGAGTTGGATTTATTAGAGTCATAAAATAAAAGAAGAGTGAAAGGTTAGAGCTTGTGCATACAAATGTATGGGGAACAACTCAGGTATCATCTCTTGATGGCTCTCCTTATTATGTTACTTTTATTGATGATGCAACTAGAAAAACTTGGGTTTATTGCATTTGACAAAAATCTGATGCTTTTGATACTTTTAAGAAATGAAAATCTTTGGTTGAGAATGAGATAGGGAAAAGGTTTAAGTCTCTTAGATCAGACAATGGAGGTGAATATTACAACAAGGAGTTTGAAGATTACTTTTCATACCATGGGATTCGTAGAGAGAAGACAGTTCCAGGAACACCACAAGAAAATGGTGTGTCAGAAAGGATGAACAGGACAATCATGGAGCGTGCAAGGAGTATGAGATTGCATGTTGGGTTTCCCTTATAGTGTTGGGTAGATGATGTAGATATTGTTGTTTACTTAATAAACAAAGGACCTTCAATCTCTTTGGATGGTGGAATTCCATAGGAGGCATGGACAGGTAAAAAGATAAACTATTCTTTTTTGAAGACTTTCGGTTATGAAGCATTTGTCCATATTGATAAAGAAAATAGAACAAAGCTTGAGGCAAAATCCAAGAAGTGTACCTTTATTGGATACGATGTTAATGATTTTGGTTATCTCTTATGGGATTATGAAAATTAAAAAATCATTAGGAGTAGAGATGTCATATTCAATGAGAAGGTCATGTACAAAGATCAGTTGCAGGGAAAGAAACAAGAAAAACAAAAACTAGAATACACAGTGCTTGATGAGATCACTGAAAAAGAAATTCCAAAGGTACCATAAAATCAAAATGTACAATAACATGAGAAATAGGTACCTCAAATTCATGCAAGTGTTGTTATAAGATCTACCAGGTTAAGTAGACCCCCTGGACGATACTCTCCTTCATTGTATTATTTATTGTTGATTGATTATGGTGAACCAGAAAGTTATGAATAGGCAATGCAGGTAGGCACTAAAAAGAAGTGGGAACAAGGCATGAAAGAGGAAACGTATTCCTTGGTAAATGATCATTGGTAAATAATCAGACTTGGGACTTGGTTCAATTGCCTGCAAAAAAAGAGCATTGCAGAATACATGGGTTTATAGGTTGAAGGAAGAAGAAGGAGGCAAAAAGAAACACAAGGCTAGACTTGTTGTAAAGGGGTTTACACAAAAGAAAGGTATAGATTTTGATTAAATATTTTCTCCTTTTTTAAAAATGAATTCAATTAGGACTATTTTAAGTCTTGTGGCAGTAGAAGATTTGCATCTTGAACAATTAGCTGTAAATTTTTTTTTTCTCCATGGGGATTTGGAGGAAGAGATTTATATGCAGTAGCCACATGGGTATGAGGTAAAAGGAAAGGATAATTTGGTATGCAGGTTGAAGAAGAGCTTGTATGGCCTGAAGAAAGCTCCAAGGTAGTGGTATTTGAAGTTTGACAGGTTTATGATAGAACAAGGTTATAGTAGATGTCATTCTGATCACTGTGTTTATTTTAAAAGGCTAGAAAATGGAAGCTATATTATCTTACTATTGTATGTAGATGACATGCTTGTTGCAAGGTATAATATGGAAGATATAAATGTGCTCAAGAATAAATTAGCTAATTCATTTGCGATGAAGTATTTGGGTGCTGCAAAGAAAATACTTGGTATGAGAATAACAAGAGACATGAAAAAATGCAAATTGACATTGTTTCAGGGTGAGTACATAGAGAATGTGTTGGAGAGGTTAAGAATGCAGAGTGAAAAAACAGTTAGTACACCTTTGGCTAGACATTTCAAATTAACTAAATAAATGTGTTCTAAGATGCAAGAGGATATAGAATACATGTCCAGGGTCCCTTATTCATCAACAATTGGCAGCTTGATGTATGCGATGGTTTGCACAAGACTAGATATTTCACATGAAGTGGGAGTTGTGAGAAGGTGTATGAACAATCCAGGTAAAGAACATTGGGAGGTAGTAAAGTGGATTCTTAGGTATTTGAGAGGTACTACTAATCAGGCATTATGTTTTGGAGGTTCAGACACAGTTCCACAAGGATATGTTGATTTGGATATGACATGTGATGAAAATAGCAAGAGGAGCACCACATGGCATGTTTTTACTGTAGGTGGAACAACAATAAGTTGGATTTTGAAACTGCAAAAGGTTGTTGCACTTTCAACAACATAATCTAAGTATGTTGCTGCTACAGAGGCTAGTAAAGAGATGATTTGGTTACAGAGGTTTATGTAGGAATTGGGAGAGAAGTAGGAGAATAACAGGTTGTATTTTGACAATGAGAGTGCCATTCATCTTGCAAAGAAATCATCCTTCCATTCAAATACTAAGCATTTACAACTTAGGTACCATTTCATACGATCCATCTTGGAAGATGAACATTTGAAGTTGGAAAAGATACATACTAGCCAGAATCATGCAGACATTTTAACAAAGGGAGTAACTAGGGAGAAACTAAGTTCCTGCTCAGTTTCAGTTTCTCTTCAAGAATGAAGGTGAATATGATAAATTTTCCAGGTCCAAGGTGGATTATGTTCCAACAAGTACAACAACAATGGATTTTTTGTGATCAGTCTCCAAGTTGGAGATTGTTGGTTTTGGAGCCTGATTATCTTCCTGATTCATAGGTTTGTTTCAGTTGTGCTTAGACCCCATTCCCTGACGAGAGGGTGTGGGGGGGATCCCCCCCCCCCACAAATTTCTCTAAGGGGGTCCAGGGGGGGCGGTGATAATTTTTGTATCCCCTCCCCTAGTGGGGATTAGGGGGCAAGAGAAATTTTGGAAAAAATTGCCTTGTAAAATATTGTAATTTCATAGTAAATCTGGACCGTTAATTATAAGCTCATATATCTGATAGTAGAATTTATTTTAGGTATTTTTCCCTAAAAGGAAACCTTGTTTTATGAGGGAATTGTATTGTGGTTGTGTATTATCGTGAATATTGTATTCTGAGAGAGGATACTGTGAGAGAAAGAAGAGGAAGTATCCCTTCATTTTGTTGGATAATAATAAGGAAGGACCTGGCAATTTCTCTGGTGGACATAGCCCACACTGGGTGAACCATGTATATTTGTGTCTCTATTGTATTGCGTATCTTTTGTGTTTTATTTCCACATTTTGTTTTATTTTATTGCTCCACGATCCTATTTTTCTAACACATTGGGGAAATATCGTAGAGTAGGATTGAGACCACCTAACTCTTCTTCTAAATCCCTATAACACAAGCTCCCATACTTTTGAGGAAAATATGGAATCAATGAGTAAGTTATTTATGGATTCCTTTGCCTTGTTGCACAACAAACACCAGGAAGGTCTTGCGATCCCCCTCTTATTTAGAGTCTCATCGATGGGAATTTTCCCATGGGCTACCATCCAACTGAATATATTTATTTTGGGCATGCCAAGGTTGCTCTAGATTTTTTTCCACATTGGATCCCTGGGATGAATAGGGAGAGACTCCAACTAATAATGGTAGCCAAATTTCACTAAGAAATGAGAGTCTCAATTTATCTTTCTTAGTTTTATTTCTAGGGGTGCATCCAACCAAGGATTGAAAGATTGTTCTAATTTGGTGATCCAGGTGCACCAAGGTTTCTCCGAGACTCCATCCCACCCATCCTTTGGTTTTCTCTCCCCATGTTGATATATCATACAACATCTTGAAGTTTTTCATATCCATCCATTGTTTTAAAGGACATAGATCATATTTTTGAGAGAGAATTAGTTTACCAAATGTTTTATCCTCCTAGAGCTTAATTCCCTTCCCATTCCCCAGAATCCATGTAATCTTTCCAAAAATAATTGGAATGGGTTTCTTCAACATATTTTGAATTGGAGAGATTTTTCCAGAGAACCTTTTTCCACCACTCTTGTCGATATGAAATTATCCTCCACAACAACTTTGATCCCATTGCAATGTTCATCAATACCATGTCCCTTATTCCAAGTTCTTATTCTTTGGGTTTTTTTTACTATATTCTAATTAACTGGATGGAATTTATTCTTGTTGGAATTCTCCCATGCCAAAGGAATTTCCTAATTTGTAGGGAAATTTGATTCATAATGCATTGGCGTGAAAGTAAGGACGAGCACTGGTATAGAGGTAGAGGGGAAAATACAACCTTGATTAAAATAATTTTTCCCACTGGATTGATCCAATAGACACCCCTTTGGGAAAATTTCATAGTGATTTTCTCTAGAATATGATTCCATACCTAAGAGAATGAATTTTTTTGGGATATGGGGATGCCTAGATATTTGAAAGCTATCCATTTTTCATCCAAATGAAATTAACGGATTCTAGATATTGTTTGCATCTCCCTTAAATTTTTGTTCCAACTGAAGATTTGGCACTTCATTTTATTCAAGTCTCCTCCTGATGCGTCCAGATAAGCATCCAAAATATTGTTGAACCTTGAATAAATTATAGGAGAGGATCCTCTTGTTAAAATTGTATCATCTGAAAACTAAGAGTGATTGATCTTACAGAGCCCTCTGACTATCTTCACTCCGAGGAGATTCTCCATTACCCTTTCAAATTCTAGCTTATAGTTGAGAGAATTGACCATCAGATGAAGAACAATGATGGAAATGGAAAACCTTGTTGTAGACCCCTGTTGCTATGGAATAAAGAAGAGGGACAACCATTTAAGAGAGGGGCTATCCAAGGCACTCTAATGCAAGAGCCAATCCACTGAATAAAATCTGAGTTGAACCCATATTTCTCCAAAACCTGAAATAGGAAGGAGTGCCTTGCATGGTCAAAAGAATTGGCCATGTCTAGCTTAATGACCATTCATTTTTCCCTAGCTTCCTGATTTGTGTGAATGGCTTCCTACACTAAAACAATGTTGTCAAAAATTTGTTTGTTCTGCAAAAAACCACTTTGGTTAGCGAAAATGATCCTTGGCATAATATTTTTAAGTTTGAGAGCTATGATATTAGTCATTATCTTATAAGAATCATTGCAAAGTGAGATCGGTCTAAATCTAGAAAAATTAGATGGGTTAGCTTCGTTCAATACAAGAGCAAGAAAGGAGGAATTTGTGTTTCCCCCTAACTTGAAGGATTTATGGGTGTATTTCAACATTCTGGAAAGATCTGATTTTATTAGATCCCAAAATCTTCAGTAAAAATAAATAGAGAACCCAATAGGGACAGGTGCTTTGTCAGGGTATAAGCACCAAATTTTCTTCTTGATGTCCTCCTCATATATACGTTGAGCCAATGCTCTATTGTCCTCTACTGATATCAAACAAGGTATATGCTATAACATCACCTCCACATTTCTAGTTTCTGACCCTATTTGCATCATGTAGAGGTTTTGAAAGTGTGACTGGGTTTCCTCTTTAATGCCCTCATATTTTTTGATCTTAGTTCCGTCACCCAATGTAATTTCACTTGCATAATTTTTTGATAGTTTGGCTTTCACTTGTTTGTGGAAAAAAATGGTGTTTCTATCCACATCCTTTAACCACAAGCTACAATATTTCAAATGTTGGTGATCTTCTTCTTGTTTGATGGCCTTGATTAATTATTGTTGCATATTTTCTTCCTCTTCATGGATTGTTTTACTGATCTCCATACCATCTATATTCCTTTGGAGCTCCTCTAGCTTGCCTCCGAGACTTTCCTTTTCCATCAAAGGAGAGACAAGGAAGGATTTATCCCACTCCTTTAGTGCACACTTTACACATTTGAGCTTCTAGTCCCAGATGTAGATTGGAGTGACGAGAATCCAAGTTTTCTAGGATTTTTCCACTACCTCATATGCTTTTCCACTACCTCATACACTTTTCAACTTTGTAAACATAGAGGGTTATACCTGAAGGTTAATGGACCATAATTTGGTGTTTCCTTGAGGATTAAAGAGATGGGTTTATGTCCAACATAATTTCTAGGAGAATCTTAAACTTCAAGGGATGATTTTGCAGAATAAGATCGTCGTGAACTAGAATGCGATCTAATATCGTTGCAATATAGCCTTGACCTATTCTCTCATTGGACCAAGTGTATATTCCTTTAATAGAATTGATATCAAGGAGATCCCATTCTTCTATAAGTTCTTCCATCATGTCCCAGAAAGGGTCCTTCACTATGCTTCCACCTCTTTTTTTTGTATTATGCATGGTTACATTAAAATCTCTAGCTAGTATACAATCATTGGAAACCTATGATTCCTTAAGATTGAGGATTGAGCACCAACATGATTATTTATATACATAATTCACTGACATATATACATTATATAAAAAGTACATCTTACCACTTCCTAAAAACTTAAATGCAGTGAGAATCGATTTGGGCTTTGATATGAAAATTCCATACTTTCCTCCCGAGCATTCCATATGGTGCACAATCCATTGGATGCTCCTCTCTAGTTCTATGTTATTCCTTCACAGTATTTCCAAACATTATTCCAATTCTGATTGCTTCTTCTGCTTGCATTTTGGTCTCTTGGAGCAGGACAATACTAGGATTTTCCAATTTGATAACATCTTTCACTGTCGTTACTTTGGGGTCACTGTCCACCCCCCTATAGTTCTAGGAGACTATTGACATTAATTATTTTGTTTGGAGGGACCACCTTTTGGAGGAAAACTTATTCCTAAATATTTTGAGGGATTTTGGTTGGATCCCATCACTTTTTCCAGGGTTTGTTGTGAACCCATCATTATTTTCCTTTTTGCATGCTCTTCCCGTAATGTCTTGGTGACCTTTCTTCCAAATCTCTGTGCGAGTTTCTCTTCTGATGTCTTTTTTTCTTCGTCATCATCTGTAGAGGTCCAAACCTTCGATTCTTTGGTCTTTGATTTAGGAAACACCACCTCTAAATACTCGAAGCTCTCCACTTCTTCTATGCCTTTTTCTTTTGTTCTTTTTTTTTCCATGTTCTTCCCCTATCCATCCTTCCCATTAAATACTTCCTTAGATTCACTTCCATTCCTATATTCCCCCCTATTCGAAGCTTTAGGAATCGATTTGACTAAAGGGGGATCACCTAGAATCATTCACTCTACTTCTTCTTGCTCTAGATTCCCATTTCCTTCCTCCTCTTGACTAGGTGCACTGTCCACCAATGCCCCACATCTATTATGTCCAAGAAAAGTCACCCCAAGGGAAATAATTGACTCCCTCGAATTGATAGAAATGATTCCCTCGTAGGGATTTTACACAACAATAGTAGATCCACAACCTATCTGCAATCGATCTTGCTAGCATTACCCCCCTGACCAACCTTTTTAGGAACCTCTTTCCATTAATCATCTGCCCCTACTTCAGGGTTCTGTTGGATTTCATCTTTTTTACAATCTGTACAAAAGTGACCATATTCATGGCACACCTTTCATTTGAACAATAGTTTCTCATAGTCTAGTTGTTGCAAATGCTTCCAGTTTTCCACTAAAATCATCATAGCCCTGGGTAATCCTTTTTCCAAGTTGACCTCTGCGTAGATTCTTGCGCAGGAGCAGGAGAACACGTTTTCCCTTGGCTCTACCCTATCAATATATTTGTTGAGAGTGTTACCAATGCACCTCAAAGAATGATTTCTCTAGCAATGAAGGGGGAGATGCATGAGCCTCACCTAGACTAGAATAACATAAAGGAATATCATTCATAGGGTCAAAATTCAATGACCACATATTCAAGTACATTCCTCTAGCTCCTAATAAATATGAGCCATTGCGGAAAATCAGATTTGTGTCCTCTTTAGATTCGAAAAGGAATGCATAAAATACTTTCCCATAGAAAAATTGTTGCAATTTCCCTTTCATGTGAGGTTTCCAGGATTTTTGAACCCAATCCGCCACACTCTTCATCTCGTACTATTTCCAATCTTGAGATTATGACATCTAGGTGTCCTTAATTCATTTGATCTTCCCTTGTTCTTGTTTTCTTTTCCAAACCTTCCTATATATGATATTAGTGTTCTTTCTCAAGGAAGTATCCATCATACTTCTATAATCACAAGCTATGTGACCATAATTGTGGAAATTGTAACATTCAATATTGTGTGGGGCCACGTAAGTGTTTCTTGCTTGAACATTTATTTCATAAGCCCAACAATCTGCAAACTTATGTTCAAATTTAGTACAATAAAAACAATGACCATAAAAAAATTTACATACCTGAGAGTGAATGATATTCTTTGTGGTGTAGTCCTTCTGAATTCCTACCTTGGTTTATCATGATCTTCTCTTCTATGGATCCCTTCATTATGATTGAAGCTTCTTTGTTTCCTGAATGTGGTAGGTCTTGTTGAAGATGTATCTCTATTATACTCATTCTTCTTTGATTCTTGCTGGCCATGATTCCTTCCTTTTAGTACTTCTGCATAACTCTTACTCTTTTCTTCATTCTTATTTTCTGGCAACCTGGAATGCTTCTCTTCATTCTCTACTACTAATGTGGATGTTTCTGTCTCTTTAACGTTCTTGCTGAGCTTGACAATTTTACTTCTCAATGTGACAACTTCTTCTTCAAGATTCTCAACCTCTTCTTCTTTCTTCATCATCTTAATCTTCATGACTTCTTCTATTCACTTTGCTTCTTCAAGTTGGATATTGAATGTGATTATTTCATCTTCAAGTTCTCTTTCTCATTGAGTGAATTCTTCTTCATGATTCTTTTCCTTTTCAATCTCAAGATTGTCTTCTATTTCATTGGGATTTTATGTCTAATCACTTTCAATGTTGAAATAAGGGCATTCAGTTTCAATATTTCCTACTTCTTCACAATTAAAGCAAACATACACACTTTTGTTGGCTTCAGACTCTTCTTCTTCTGAATCTATCTGACATGATGAGCATCTTACCTCTTGTTATTTACCTTCATATTCTTTAGAAATCTATGAATTTGTGATGGGAGAAGAATAGATATTGTTCAGCTTATCCCATAGTTCTTTAGCTTATGAACATTTTCCCACTTTGTCCTTTATTGAATCAAGTAATCCTTCCAAGATAAAATCCATTGCTATTTTGTTGTTCCTTTTCAATTCCTTCTTGGCTATAGTCTTTGGAGGTTTATTTGTAGCAGTGTACCCTGTAACAATTGAATGCCAAGTATCATACCCCTGTGCCTGTAAAAATACCTTCATGCTACTACTCCACATTTCATACTTCTGACCATTCTGACCATTAAACTGTAGTATTCCATTCTTGTACAAACTGTTTCTCTCCATGATCTACCTTCCAGTGGTTAAATCATTTCCTGAAGGAACTTTCTCTGATACCAATTGTTGGAATACTGGGATGGGGGGTGAATTAATATGAGAACTTTATACCACTTTTAACCACAATATATATTCTTTCAATTTATCAACAATGTTCAACAATTTATCATCAATGTATCATATATGATTGCATTCAATATATATATCATAGGCATGTAATCATAAGCAAAATCACATCAAGAACATAATAGACCAATATTTACGTGGAAAACCAAATGGGAGAAAACCACACAATTATTTCTTATATATATCAAGAATTCATTCATAGGAAACACCAACTTCCCAATTCTACATCTGCAACTGAAAGGTGGCTAAAACCCCCTATTTATAGGATCCAAATTGAAGGAAGCTACAAATGCCTAAATTCTATGGCTCCAACCCAAAGGAGGCTACAACCCCTTGGGTTCTCCGGCTCCAACCGGAAGGTGGCTACAACCACCTAGTTCTCAGGCTCCAACATGAAGGAGGCTCCAACTCCCTGATTCTACGGCTCCAACTAGAAGGAGGTTACAAAACCCTTTCCTTTCCCCGTCCAACCGCCTTGAAATATAGTTGCAGACCAACTGTCAATACCAAAATCATTGCCATTGTCACTTCCATTGTCACTGCCACTATCACTATCACTACCATTGTCACATAAATATGTGACCTTTCAACCTGTCACTGTATCCAAACTGTAACTGTCAACCTTTCATTGTATCCAACCTATCACTATCACGATATTAAACCAGATCTTATCACATGGATCATACACAAAGGACACCTCTCAACTAGATGTCCAACATCAACAACACATGCCTCTACCAAGCATGTACAAAACCATCAACCTATATCACAACATGTGCATCAACCATGCACCAACTCCTGTACCATACCAAGCATCAACCGTATACCACAAACTGTACCATCAACCATGTACCATAACAAGCGCATCAACCATGCACCAAACCTATATCACCATCTGTACCATACCATGTGGCAACCATACACATCAACCATGTACATAAACCATAACATGTATCCAAACCACGTACCAAGATATCCAATACTTCTTTCTAATCAATGTACCATAACATCACCAAGATGTATCATATCACATACTAGCATCACCATGTATGTACCATAACACCATAACCATAACCCTTAAAACTTACCTCTGATCTTGTAGCTAACCTATTGTACTGTAAACTAACCCGTAACTTGTTCCACTGTCCTTAGCAACCAGGTACCAACATCTCTTCTTGGCCTTTCACAAGATTTTCACATATCGACGACTTACTTTACTACTACCAAAAAATATCCATGCTTTTCTTCACTGTAGCCTGCGTACATCCACACCCTTCTGACTTGCAACTCGTGGATATATCAAAAACTAGGGTTACTCACAGTTTCTGCAACTTCGGTACTTTCACCTTCGACCTTTCAGAAAAATGCCATCACAAACTAGTCAAAATTTAAACCGTAACATTCACAAGATAGATATTCAATGTAAGTGTGTGTGTCATTATGAGAGACTCCTTGAGGTGTTTATATACTTTTTCATAGTAACCTCTCTCCTTACTTTAGGAGTTTCTAGAATTTCTTGTTACAACAACTTTACCCTTTCATTCATTGACTTGTAACCAACTTGGGGCTTCTTGACCATTCTTTGGGGCTTCCAACTTCACAAGGCCATATGTCCCTAACTGTGAGGAACCACGTGGTGTGCCAAATATCACCGGAAACTGCACAACAAGGACTATCCATATATTCGTGTCTCGCTTGCAATTTCATTGTCCTTCATATCCATATTCCTCAACCAACTTTGGGTCCCATAACCACACCTCTAGGGATACATGTAGACTACATCAAATGCACTCAACTAACTCACCATCAATATCAATCATACAATTTTCCAACATCTATGGATGTCTGTAAGGGTTGACATCAATCTCTAAGGGTTGACATCAATGACAACCAACTGTCCAACAATATCCCCCTTTGGAATTGATGGAAACACTGATGTTCCAACACTCATGTTCCCCCTGTGACCATTTATCCTCATCAATGTTTCGTACTCTCGCCCTTTGACATCAATGGAAAAGGGTATGTCTCCTTGGAAATTCTCCCCCTATCGTCATGCATATGTTCTTTCTCTTCATTAGAAAGTTTTTGTTCTTTCTTTCCTTCTTTGACAAAAAATAACTCCCCTCGTCGATATGTCTCCCCCTATATGCATGCAACTAATCTTCCCATATGGATCTCTTTCTATGATGATTTTTCCTCCCTTGTCTTTTCTCTAAGATGTAGATAAATGTAGGACTGTCTGTATATGTTTCCTTTCCACTCTTCCAGTGTTGTTTATTGACCATTGGTGCTTCCTCTTGAATTTCAGTGACATATATAAAAAGCATTCATAATTTGATTTTTTCAATCATTTTTTATGTTCACTTGACCATATTGTTCAACAATATCCTTCTGATGATATATCTTTTGTTGATAGCTTCTCTTTCCCTATTCTATTGTTCCTGTCATTGCTTGCCTTTATGTGACCAACTAATTCCATTGATTCCAATCATAAATATACTGCTATGCATCTTCTATGACACATGATCGATGTACATGCTAAGAATCTCATGAATCCATCTCTATCCACATGTCACAAACTGTCCATAACTATGCTACTCAATTGTCCATAGTGCTGACCCATTTGTCACTATACTATACGGTTGCAATTGATCATCTCATAAATGTTTCCAATGCAAACCAAACTATGCATGTTTGGAACAACCTGTACTGAAGATATATGTACCTGAATACAATCATAAACTTTTTCATGTGTAACTTCCAACTGAGACCTGTGTGGGAACACTATGGTCTCAATTGATCAATATGTCATTTTGTAGTTCTTCTATATCTATTCTTTGAATCTCTCTCTACAAATACTTCAATTTGCTTGAAGGATGGATCTCCGATATGTAGTAGTTACTGCACTGACTCTCCTTGTTCAATATTCATATTCACTAGGAGTCTCCAAGCTGGGTGGCTCAGAAAAATACTCACTCTGATGCAAAGCAATCTTTCTCTTTGTCTATAGACTCATCATCTCTCTGAACTCTGACTTCTTTCTTTCTTCCCGTGGATTGATTTTGCATTACAATTCCTGAAAGTACAATTTCTTGAACCTGTTCTTTATTTACTTGCTCTTATTTACTTTCTTGCACTACTGCAAATATTGTGATATATGGGACCTATTCTTCTTGTTTTTCATTTCTTCTCCAAACCTTCCTGTATCTGACATTTTCCTTTTTCTATTTATTTTTCTTCATCTCGTACTATTGCCAATCTTGATAGTATGACTTCTGGGTGTCCTTCATTCATCTAATATTCCCTTACATGTTCTTTTTTTCTTTTCCAAACCTTTTTATATTTGATATTAGTGTTATTTCTCAAGGAAATATCCATCATACTTCTACAATCATGAGCTATGTGACCATAATTGTGGCAATTGTAACATTCAATATTGTGTGGGGCCACATAAGTATTTTTTGCTTGAACATTTCTTTTATAAGCCCTGGAATCTACAACCTTATATCCTAAGTTAGTACAATAAAAACAATGACCTTGAAAGAACTTTACATACCTGGGAGTGAATGATCTTCTTTGTGGTGTAGTCCTTCTAAATTCCTGCATTGGTTGATCATGATATTCTCTTCTGTGGATCCCTTCATTATGATTGAAGATTCTTTGTTGCCTGAATGTGGTAGGTCTTGTTGAAGATGTATCTCTATTATACTCATTATTCTTTGATTATTTCTTACCATGATTCATTCCTTTGAGTACTTCTGCATAACTCTTACTATTTTCTTCATTCTTCTTTTCTGGCAACCTGGAATGCTTCTCTTCATTCTCTACTGCTGATGTAGATGTTTCTGTCTCTTCAATGTTCTTGTTGAGCTTGAAAATTTTACTTCTCAATGTGACAACTTCTTCTTCAATCTTCTCAACCTCTTCTTCTTTCTTCATCATATGAATCTTCATGACTTCTTCTGTTCACTTTTCTTCTTCAAGTTGGATCTTCAATGTGATTATTTCATCTTCAAGTTCTCTTTCTTGTTGACTGATTTTTTCTTCATGATTCTTTTCCTTTTCAATCTCATGATTGTATTCTATTTCATTGGGATTTTATGTCTCATCACTTTCAATCTTCAAATAAGGGCATTCAATTTCAATATGTCTTACTTCTTCACAATTAAAGAAACAATGCACACTTATGTTGACTTCACACTCTTCTTCTTATGAACCTGTCTGACATGATGAGAATATTACCTCTTGTTATGTACCTGCATATTCTTTATCAATATCTGAATCTATGATGGGATAATAATATATATTGTGCAGCTTATCCTAGAGTTCTTTAACTGATGAAAATTTTCCCACTTTTTCCTTTATTGAATCAGGTAATCCTTCCAAGATAAAATCCATTGCTATTTTGTTGTTCCTTTTCAATTCCTTCTTGGTTGCAGTATTTGGAGGTTTATTTGTGGTAGTGTATCCTGTAAAAACTGGATTCCAAATATCATACCCCTATGCTTGTAAAAATACCTTCATCCTGCTACTCCACATTTCATACTTCTGACCATTCTGACCATTGAACTGTGGTATTCCATTCTTGTACAAACTGTTTCTCTGCATGATCTACCTTCCAATAGTTAAATTGTTTCCTGAAGGAACTTGCTCTGATACCAATTGTTGGAATACTAAGAG
>SNQJ01S0023087.1:37173-48014 GCA_010110895.2 Picea sitchensis
GAATCAGTATGATCACTTTATACCATTTTTAACCACAATACATATTCTTTCACTTTATCAACAATGTTCAATAGTTTATCATCAATGTATCATCTATGATTGCATTCAATATATATATATATATATATATAATCATAAGTAGCATCACATCAAGAACACAAGACACCAATATTTATGTGGAAACCCAAATGGGAGAAAACCACAAAATGCTTTCTTATATATTTATCAATAATTCATTCATAGGAAGCAACAACTTACCAATTCTCCAGTTGTAACTGGAAGGACGATACAACCCCCTATTTATAGGCTCCAACCTGAAGGAAGCTACAACTCCCTGAATTCTTTGTCTCCAACATGAAGGAAGCTCAAACTCCCTAATTCTATGGTTCCAACCAGAAGGAGGCTAAAACCACCTTTCCTTGCCCCATCCAACTGCCCTGAAATATAAGTGTAGACCAAATTTCACTACCACAATCACTGCCACTGTCACTGCCACTGTCACATCAACCTATAACTATATCCAACTTGTCACTATCAACCTCTCACTGTATCCAACCTATCACTATCACCGATACTCAGTGAGATCCTCTCACATGGATCATACACCAATGACACCTCTCAACTAGATGTCCAAAATGACCAACACTTGCCTCTACCAAGCATGTACAAAATCATCAACCTATATCACAACACGTGCATCAACTATGCACCAACACCTATACCATACCAAGCATCAACTGTATACCACAACCTGTACCATCAACCATGTACCATAACAAGTGCATCAACCATGCACCAAACCTGTATCACCAGCTATACCATACCATGTGCCAACCATGTACATCAACACCTGTACCATAGCATGTACCAAGACAATAAACCAAGAAATGTGTCATCAATGTATCTCAACAAGTAGACCTCAACCAACATGCACCACGCATCCAATGATGTGCCTCAAGTAATATACCAAGGCCCTCAAACACATGATTCAAGCATGCTCCTCAACATCACCAAACTATAGCCTCATAACACAATATACCAAGCCTCAAGTATGCACCATAACATGTAACCAAACCATACACCTAGATAACCAATAATGTTTTCTAATCAATGTACCATAACATCACCAAGATGTATCATATCACATACTATCATCACCATGTATGTACCATAAAACTATAACCATAACCCTTAAAACTTACCTCTGATCTTGTAGCTGACCTGTTGTACTTTAAACTAGCTTGTAACTTCTTCCGTTGTCCTTAGAAACTAGGTACCAACATCTCTTCTCAACCTTTTGCAATATTTTCACACTTCCATGACTTACTTTACTACTGCCCATGGATACCTGTGATTTTTTTCATTGCAACTCACATATATCCACGCTCTTCTGACCTGCAACTCACAGATATCTTAGAAACTAGGGTTACTCACAGTTTCTGCAACTCCAAGAATTTCACCTTCAACCATTTAGAAAAATGTCGTCATAAACTAGCCAAAAGATAAACCATAACATTCACAAGATAGATATTCAATGTAAGTGTGTGTGTCATTATGAGAGACTCCTTGAGGTGTTTATATATTTTTTCAGAGTAACTTCTCTCCCTACTTTAGGGGTTTCTAGTCTTTCTCGTTACAACAAATTTACCCTTTCATTCATTGACTTCTAACCAACTTGGGTCTTCTTGACCATTCTTTGGGGCTTCCAACTTCACAAGGCCATATCTCCCTAACCGTGAGGAACCACGTGGTGTGTCACATATCACCGGAAACTACACGAAAATGAGTATCCATGTATGATTGTCTTACTTGCAATTTCACTATCCTTTATGTTTGTATTCCTCAACCAACTTTGGGTCCCATAACCACACCTTTGGGACTACATGTAGAATACATAAAATGCACCCAACTAACTCGCCATCAATCTCGATCATACAATTTTCCAACATCTCTGGACGTCTCCAAGGGTTGACATCAATCTCTAAGGGCTGGCATCAATGAAAACCAACTATCCAAACCGACTGTCCAACATTAAATCTCAATCCAATATGAATGAATTTTCTCCTTAGGGTTAAAGATCAACAATTAAACATAAACCCTAGGAATAATAAGTCTAGGAAATGAAATAATCTGTTGAATTTACACTAGATGATAAACGAAATCTAAATAAATGATTTTCTTTGATGTTCACCATTAGATTCATTATTAAACAACGAAAAATAAAAATTTTGATTTCTTAGGGTTTTCTGGTTGGTTGTTGGATATAGGACTAGTGCCTTTTTTTAATCCAATTAGTGCTTATGGGGTCAAGAAGTATGCCCCTCTAAGAATTAGTCACTTCTATCTTTTTTATTTTTTCTTTTTAATCCAGGGATAAAAAACTTGTATATTCACTCCAAAAGGAGAATATTCATGTTACTATCTAATCATTTGGCCTTATTCAAACCTACTTCATTATCTATACAAAAAAATCACAAACTGTTCACTAGGAGTACCTCTAGATTTCATTCCTTACTGACAAAATCACAGGTCTGTTCTACCATACATATATGTACCTACATTGTTAAAAAAAATTCCTTATCCAATCACTGTACTTTGGAATCCTCAAAGATGAAATTCCATTGCTTCGATTTCTTCCCCTTCAAAAAAATTGTAGATCCCAAAGGCCCCAACCGACAGTTCAAGAGCTTCTTTAGATAGTTCATCTTCTTTGGTGTTAATCTCATGAAGGATGTGCTGAAATGTTATCCACTCAAAGGACTACAGAGAAATCTTAATATTTCTCATGATTGTGGCTAATATTATGTCTTGAGATGAGTTTTTCTGCCTGGCCCAATCAATAACCAACTTGGAATCATCCATTACTTGAAGATTCCAAATATCGTTTTTCTTTGCTATCTCTAATAGCATCCACAAATCTATGAATTTATCCCTATTGTTGGAACCTGAACCTGGTGCATATCTGATAAAAATGTAAAGGATGTGATTAATGTACATCATGACCCCTACTCCACACATAGGAGGGTGCCCCTGGCTTTCCCCATCAAAATACCCCCATGGAATTTCATAATATATTGACGAAAAAGTAGAGTTGCGAGGTTGTATTGCCTTCATATATTCTTTGAATTCGACAACTTGATTTAGAATTAGAGTCGTAGTAACTTCTAGTGGCACAAAATTTTCATTGAAAATGGAATTGTTTCGAGCCCACCAAATATTGGAAATAAAAATACTCAGAAGACATGCATAAATTTTAACTGATCTTTCTTGTAACTAATCTTTGAAACACTCTTCCAAATTGTATTTGTTCCATTCTGATTTAACTTTCAACTTTTCCTTCACCATCTTCATAACATGGGCTACATACAGGCAATAAATGAATAAGTGAGAAATAGTTTCAGAGTTTGATTTGCATAGAGAACAACAATTGGGCCAACACCAACCCCTTTTGATGTTATTGTACCAATTAAGTAATTTGTTATTAAGAGAAATCCATAGGGATATTTTACATCTAGGGGAGTTTTTGTTTTCCATAGCGGTCCGCACCACCATTTTTTGGATCCTAAGAATAGTTCTTCCTACTAGGATTTATAGCCTAGTTTTGTTGTAAAGGATCCATTCTTAAGGTTTTTAGACCAACATAATGAATCTGTGATTTCATCATCTAAAATAATGAAGTTTTCACATAGAAATACAATTAATTTTTCCCATTCCTAGGCTAAATATTTAGAGAGCCTAAGGGAGGCAACATCTTTCCATCCCATGTGGCCTCTAGGCTGGGGAGAGCCTACTCAGGATGATCTGTATGTATGAGCAGAACGAAATGAAAACATAGATTTATAATATTAACACAGAGACACAATGAATAACAACAGAGATATAGTAAAATTGGACTTCTATTAAATAAGAAATATGTTGAAACTATAAAATGTAGACTGAAACAAGCTTGCTAGAATGGTGGCAGCTTATCTCTGAGAAAAGATGTGATGGCTACGATCATTCACAAGAAGATGAGTACAATGAGGCTTTGAAGGCCTTTTTATAATAAACATGAAATTCAAAACTCTAGAAATCCAAAAACCTAACCCTAGGAGATGAAGCACCAAAAGTCATGTGGGCCCCGTTGGGGTAAGATAGTACATCAACTTCCTGGGGTCGTAACGTTTTCATACGATCTTCGTTTAGGGCGCACGATAGCTCATTAGAAAGGTATTGATGCAGAGGTTAATTTAGGGGGATAATTAGAGCCTCAAGCTATCATTGAGGTGCCTGATCATGAAAAAGCATTGTTTAGGCCCTCAAAATGGACCTGAAAGTTCAAAAACCAAAAAACTGCTAAAAATAGTAAGTTGCCAAAGAACTATTTTGAGCCAGTTAGACAAGGTGGGTGTCCACTAAGATCCTCCTGGATCAATCATCCCCCCTTAGGAAGAAATGGTCTTCATTGCATTGATTTCCCCCATCAGACGAGGAAATTTCTACTAAATTTGGCCCCAGGTGAGCCACTTTCCTTGGTGCAGGATTTTCCCTGTTTTAACAACCCGATAAAGCTGGATCCTATGCTATAAAGTGCCTTTGACCTGTGTGTCCACTATATAATCAGTGGATTCATGTTCCATGCAGTCAAGGTTGATATCCGTTGGTGTCAATTGTTCTGCTATCTTTGAGGTGTCCAATAATGTTGGAAAATAAGGTCGAAGGAGGTCCACATTGAACACTGGGTGCAAGCCAAGGAATGGGGGAAGGTTGAGCTCAAAATAATTGTCACTCACAACCTTGGTGATGGTGTAGAGTCCATAATAGAGTGGATGAAGTTTCCAATGAGTCCATGTAAGGCATTCTATTTGCAAATGAAACCAAACTTTGTCTCCCACCTGAAACTGGTATGGCACCCGATGTTGATCATGGCATTGGTTGTACTTGGCATTGAACTCTTGTAAAATATCCTAAACCTTTTGGAGGATGTGTTGGATCTTCTCAATGAACTGGGTGGATTTATCGAATCCATTTGAAGCATGTGAAGAGTCTGCCTCAGTGGCCTCAAGGGTTAGTGTAACATCCATGTGACCCAATGGTTGAAATCCCAACCCCACCTAAAAGGGGTTGTGGTCGGTTGAGCTATGTATGGCTCTGTTGTAGCTGTGATGAACATATGGAAGACTCTCATCCCAGGCGTAGGGGTGCTTGGAATTGTACATGCACAATATGCGCATGATCATCTGGTTGAGGACCTTGGTTTTTCCATCCGCCTGGGGGTGGAAGGCAGTGGACTTGGTGAGCTTGGTGTCCAACAATGACCAGAGGCTCGACTAGAATGTGTTGAGAAACTGAATGTCCCGATATGAGATAATGGTTTGTGGGATCCCAAAGTGGACCCACACTCATTCAAAGAAGATCTTGGAAGTAGCCTCTGATGTGATTCTCTTCTTGCAGGTGACCATAATTGCCATATTGGAAAATCGATCAACAACCGAAAAAACACAATCATTTATCCTCTTGGTGGATGGAAGGACCGACATATAGTCCATTGAAATGGATTCCCAGGTCCTGTCAGGAGTAGGCAGAGGAGTGTACAAACCTTGTTTCTTAATGTCTAGTTTGGAAATAACATAGGGAATGCAGGACCTAATATACTTGTTGACATCCTGTCGAAGTTTCGGCCAGTAGAAATGTAGCTGAAACATTGCCACTGTCTTTTCCATGCTGAAGTGTCCTTCCGCCCGACTATATTGGGCTTCCCAAATCAACTTTGATCACTCGCTTGATGGAACACATAGATGGCCCATATGACACAACAACCCATCCTTAATATGGAAATTGGTGACAACTGCATTTGTTCCCAACATCTGGTAGGTGTTGGAAAAGTTATGATCTGTCTCATAGAGGTGGGGCCATCCATAGGTCTCATGTACATAAGAATCGAGAACTATGGTGAGTGTCTCGACTGGAGGTCGACTGAGGCAATCGACGACTTGGTTGGTACTTCATGTTTTATACTTGATGTTGAGGTGGAACTGCTGCAAATAGGTGAACCACTTCCGATGGCGGTCATTCTACAATTTGTCTTGTGTCTGCATGAAATACACTGACTTATGATCAGTGTGGATGACTGTCTCCTTCCTGAGAATGTAATGATTCCATTGGTGGCAGGCTTACACAATGGAGTACATTTATTTTTTGTAAGTAAGGTAATTACGGACGACATCTGATAGTGTATCACTATGATAGGCCACGGGGTGGCCGTGCTGAGTGATGATTACGCCCACAACATAGTTTGAAGCATATTTATCGATCTCAAAAGGCTATTGCATGTTAGGTAATGAAATCACTAGGGCGGAGCACAAACACTACTTCAGATCATCAAATGCTTTCTATTGGGACATTCCCCACACAAATTTTTCTTACCACCACCTCTGGTTATTTGGATGAGGGCCCATGGAATATGGGAGAATCCCAACACAAACCTACGATTGAAATTGGAAAGGCCTAAAAAGCTCCGAAGCTCAGTGAGGGTGGTTGGGGCTGACCAGTCACAGCTGAATTGGATCTTGGTTGGATCCACATGAACACCATGTGCATAAACAATGTATCCTAGGTAGTGGACTCACTCCATGCCGAAGGATCATTTTTCCAAGTTGGCATATAGATTGTGCTACCGCAGAGTGTGCAAAACCTATTGAATGTGCTGCAAATGTTCTACCCAAGTTTTTTTTTAGATTAGGATGTCATCCAGGTACACCACTACAAAATAATTGGTGAAAGGCAATATATCGTCAATCATCCTCATGAAAGTTGTTGGGGAATTTTTCAAACCAAAGGGCATGACCAACCATTCAAAAATACCTTCTTTTGACTTGAAGGCAGTCTTCCATTCATATGTCTACTCTATTGGGACCTGATGGTAGCTATAATTCAAATCAATCTTACTGAAGTATTTGAATCCCTTGAGCTGATAAAGGAGATTGTCGATTCAGGGAATCAGGTATTGGTTCTTGACTGTGATTTTATTTAGGGATCAATAATCAATGCAAAGTCTCCAGGTCCCATATTTCTTCTACACAAGCATGATCGGGTTGCCACAAGGTGATGAGATGGGTTGGATGTTCCCCTTGTGGAGTAGTTCTTGGATCCGATGATGGATCTCCTCATTTTCTAACATAGAGAAATGATAGACTGGTCCATTGGGTAGCGGTGCGTCGGGTGTCATATCGATGGAATGCTTGAATTGATAGAGCAGAGGTACCCAAATAGCTGAGGAGAAGATGTCTTTGTATTCTTCCAGGACCTTGTCCACTTACTTCTGCTGCATGGAGAGGTTGGTCACAGAGGCCATGGATGTGGCTGCAATCTTCTGCTCACTCCAAGAGAGAATCATGAAGAAGACAAACTTCCCATTCTAAGAGATGACCTTCCTACATTTCTTCGCAGAGATCAATGAAATGGAAATCGGTGGGACTACCTCAGGTATCGTGATGCAGGAGCATATCAAGCGAGCCAGCATGGAGACAACGGACAGCTGGACAAGCGCCCAATGCAAATTTTGAAATTATTTTGAAGTTAATGCGCCAATCTTAAATGAGATAATTAAGAAGGAGCGCACTTGTAAAATGTAAACGAACCTTGAGCGATCCGCTCTCTTCCTTAGTAGGTAGAATGCATTTATTGTAGTTAATGCAAGTAGATAGAATTTAATTCTAGATTAGACAGTTTAGAATGAGAGAGGGAAATAGGATATAGACACCCTCATTGTGTATTGTAACATTATTATGAAAGAGCATAGAAGAGAAGAAGCAAAGAGCTGTGTAGCCGAATTCCATGTACAGAAGTTCTGGATTAATACAAAGAAGGTTTTGATTCAGACTCATGGTGTTCGAATATTCTCTGTGTATGCATTTTTGAATGTTATGCTCATGAATGTTTTACTCTTTCTGTCATGCAATTGCTTTTATGCTATGTATGACTGATTTCTTGTTGAATGTTTGAAATTTGAGAGGAAAGGGAAAAGGAATGAGTTTGAATTGTTTCTCTATCTGAGCAAGATTTCCTGCAAGGAGTGTAGTTGAATTGTCCACAAGGAGTGCGTTGGAAAAAGGTTTAGAGGTTTGTCTCTGAAAGCTCAGATAGGGTAACTTTTGTTCTCATTCACACAGAAGTGCAGTCGGGCACATGAGCCGTGCAAGGAGTGCGTAGGTTGAGTAAAGTCTCAGGGTTGCAAACTTGAGAAAAGTATTGAGAGACTGCTGTTGGACGAGTGCGCAGAGTCGAAGGAAGTCAAACACTTGGAAGTGTTTGAAAGTCTACTGCAAGGAGTGCGAGCAGGAGTTTTCTGAAAGACTCTGAGTCGTGGGAAAGCTCAGAAGGATTTTAACCTTCGAAGGAGTCGAAGGAAGGAAAGAGGCCAAGTACCTTGAAATTTTGAAGGAAGGCGTAGTGATGAGTTCCGCGGAGAGAGACACCTTGGTTTAGTTTGTGTAGAGGTTCTCAGAAGAAGAACGGATGGTCGGAATTCTCTAAGGAGAAATCGCGAAGTCCCGTGAGTCGTCAGATCTCACGGAGGAGCAAGGGAGTTACGACGGGTATTCCCAAAGGTACTAAGCTCAGAAGAGGTAGGGTCGTAGATCCAAGCCACAAGAGCCGTTGGATTTACCCGTGAACTTCTATTTCAGGTTTTCGTGAGTGGATGTCCTGAAATTTGTGGATCAGGACTCGCGAAATCATGAAACGCGAAGTCCCGAGGGCGAAAGGATTGTGTGGGCCACAGAGTCGACAGGTGGACAGGTGGCGCATTTTCGACATGAAAGTCAAGTTTCGTCAACCATTTCGGGGTTTCGTGGAGTGAAGTTCATAACTCTTTTCATTAGGATTCGCGAAATCGCGAAGTCCGAAGTACCGATGGAATGAGGGGCTGTTGAAAAGTCAAAGATTGCGAGTGCATCAGAGTTTCGGCATATCAGGTTTCGGGAATCGAGGAAACGAGTTGCTTGACATCACAACCGTCGAAATCGCGATAAGGAGAAATCCGAAAGAGAGAGAGAAAAGGTTAAGCGTTGACTATTTCAGGTTTTTGGAGATTGAGAGACAAGGCGCTTGACCACCAGATTCGTGAAACCGCGAAGTCCGATCTCCCGAAATACAAGGGGGGAATTCCTCAAAGTTAAGCGTGGGTGCAGATTTCCCAAAAGGGAAATAAAAGATCCATTGCAAAGCTCTTCGGGCTAGTGTGGGAAGAAAGATCCTGCGTACGTGGACCTTCCGACCTGCGGGTTGTGAGGGTTGTGTGCGTCATCATTTTTTGGTATCAGAGCTCAGAAAGGTTCTTTGCTTTCTATAGCAGAGAAAAAGAGGATTCACCATGTCGCTGAGAAGAAGGGACAGGAAAACACCCGATGCACAAGAGGAGAGGGAAATGCCGAGAAGAAGGGGTAGGCATATGACTGATCCAGCTATGGAAAAAGAAATGCGTGATTTACGTGCCAGAATTGAGGACATGGAGACAACAAAGAGACACATAGTCGGTGCTGGGGATCTTAGTGATTCCGAAAGTGAATTTGAGGTTGAACATGAAGAAGAAGAAGTTGTAGCCGAAGATGCAACAAACAAATGTTTGATTAGAGCTATTGCAAGAATGGGTGCAAGAGAGAAAATGGACATTCCAGTGTATGAGGGAAATCTGGATGCAGAGGAGCTTCTAGACTGGATTAGAGCCCTGGACACATACTTTGACTATGAAGATGTCGAAGAGGACAAGAAGGTCAAGCATGCTGTCACAAGATTGAAGGGACATGCAACATTGTGGTGGGATGAGCTACAAGCTGACATATGCTACAAAGGCAAGCAAAATATCAAGAGCTGGGACAGGATGATCGCAAAGATGAAGGCAAAATTCATCCCCAGGGATTACCAGATTACTTTTTTTTGAAGGATGCAGAACTTGAGACAGAAGCTGATAACAGTGAAAGAATACACTGAAGAATTCTACAAGCTAAACATCAGGGTAGGTCATCGACAGAGCAATGATGAAAAAGTTTCCAGATCCATGAATAGCCTAAGATACGACATTCAGGATGAGATGAGCATGGTAACCATCCGAACGGTGGAAGATGCTTATCAGATGGCTCTGAAAGTGGAAGAGAAGTTGAGCCGAAAGCAGGGTCAAAGAGGCCGAGGTAGAAGTCAGCCTAGAGGCAAATCAGTTGCCCAGGATAAAAATAAAAAACCTAGGGAGGACTGGAAGAAACCTCAAACTCGAACTGAGAGAGGTGGAACCTCACAGCGAGGGAAATATGCTGAACAGAGAGGGCAACATATTGAGCAGAGAGGATATTATGTTGACAATAATAATTTTTCCTCGTACCAGAGGTAGAGGAAGAGGAAGAGATGGAGTAATAACATGCTTCACATGTGGAAAGAATGGGCACAAGTCTTACGAGTGTCCAGATAAAAATAAAGAGAGTGGAGAGACTCACATCGCCGAAGCACAGAGACAGGATGCTGAGGCGGAAAATGCTGAAGGCGGAAGATCGCTGATGATGAGAAAAGCTCTTTTGACACCAGAGAAGGAGGTGGAGAGTTCAGTCCAAAGAAACAGACTTTTCCGGACTGCTTGCAAAACCAAGGACAGGGTATTCAAGTTCATTGTGGACAGTGGTAGCACGAATAATCTTGTTTCTACAGAGATGGTAGAAAAGCTGGAGCTGGAGATGATCGATCATCTAAGCCCATACAGAGTTTCGTGGCTACAAAAAGGACATCAAGTAACTGTCACTAAACAATGTTTAGTTGAATTTAAGATAGGAGGATATAATGATAAGATACTTTGTGATGTTATTCCTATGGATGTT
>SNQJ01S0023087.1:66419-88767 GCA_010110895.2 Picea sitchensis
AACCATATTTTCCTGACTATCTCTCTTTCGGCGTGGTCTCTCTCTCCTACCATTCATTGTTTCCTTCTCTCGAATGGATACTCCAGGCTCCTCGTGCGGGGGGTTGTCTCCCAGTGGTGGACTGGGGATCTTTTATTTGCACTCTGAATTGATGCAGGCTCAGATGGCGGCTAAAACCATCTCCTTGTGTGGTTGGGGCTTGAACTATTCGATGCTCGCACCCTTTGCTTGCATGGTCGTTTCGTGGATGCTAGCTCTGGGAACGAATCTGGTACTGGTCTCGAGATACAGTCCTGCTTTTTGGGTGCTTATGCGAGGGTGATGCTTAGGTTTTCTCAGATCTATTTCTCCTTGTGAGGTCCTTGCTTATATTGCTCCATTTTTCGGTCAATCCATCTAGTTTCTTCGGTTTGTTCAGGGTTTGATGTATGCTCAGATCTGGCTCCCTTAGGTGGCTGTTGATGTTTTTTGCTATCTGGCGGGGATAGTGCCAGAACTTTGAGGTCCTGTCCTTGGGCATGTGGTGCGTCTCCATCACTTTGTGTCCCTTTGAGATTTTCTACCCAGTATTGGGTTGTGCTTTTGGCACCTTCTCTTTGGATGACTATAATTAAACTTTTTTCCTGAGGAATATATATATATATATATATATATATATATATAATTTGATTAATATATCATTATAGTTTAACTTTTTACAATGTAATTATATTTATCTTTCAAATCTATTCATTTTTGTAATTGCTAAATTATGTTAGATGTTCAAGTTATTGTATAGCTTGGCTATTTCACAAAATAATAAATTTTAATGAATCTTATGTATTTTTAATTAATTTTAATGAATATTATTGGATTAAATTTAAATAAGTTTAAAGAGAATCTAAAATATTTAAACCAATTTAAAACAAAACCCAATAATATAATAATTAAAAAAATTAAACAACAATTCTAAAACAACCACAATATAATACCAAAAAATTAAGTCTAATAATATTTATTTATATTATTGATAATTGAAAATATATGTTAAAAATAGATATTTAATTATTATCTTTAATATAATTTTCATACAACTTCATCTAAATATATATTTTATTTTATTTTTATTATAATATAATAATAATCTATTTTTAAGTTCTACCAAGGGATACATATCCTACTCCGTGGATTTGAACTTGTGACCTCTTATGAGAAAAGGTATGTTCTTAATCAAGGGATACATACCTTACCCCATGGATTTGAACTTGTGACCTCTTATGAGAAAACACATATTCTTAACCATTAGACCCACTCATGTTGTATAACAATTAATAAACAAATATTATTTTCATTAAATTATTTATTTAATAAATATAAAAACCCTATTATATAATAAACACTCAAACCCAATTACATAACAAAACTTGTTCCTATAAACCCAATTGTATAACAAACACTGTACCGATATTTAATGGTACTTGTGGTAAGTTGCAATAAAAACAAAACCACAAGATGTCTCTGACTCGAACTTAAATGTAAAACACAATGGTAAACATTTAAGGCCCTCATTGTATTGGATTGAATTTAATGCAATATGAATTAAATAAGATGAAAGCTAATTACTCATCATATTTTATTGATTTATTAATGTAATATTATTAAAAAAAATTGCAATTTTGGATTGAATTTAATGTAATATGAATTAAATAAGATGAAAGCTAATTACTCATCATATTTTATTGATTTATTAATGTAATATTATTAAAAAAAATTGTAATTTTATATTTTTTTCTAATTTATTTGATGTTTTTAAATTATAAAAAAATATAAAATTGAATTTTTTTATTAATTAAATATTAAAATAATTTAATTTTTATTTTTTCATTTTTTTCATTTTGATTTAATATATAATAGATGTAAAATATTATAACAAATTTTAATATTATTTTTAAAATTTTAATTTAATATATAATAGATGTAAATATTATAAGAACTTTTAATTTTATTTTAATTTAATATATAATAGATGTAAAATATTATAACAAATTTTAATATTATTTTTCAAAATTTTAATTTAATATATAATAGATGTAAATATTATAAGAACTTTTGATATTATTTTTCAAAATTTCGATTTAATATATAATAGATGTAAATTATTATAAAAACTTTTAATATATAATATATCTAAAATATCATAAAAACTTTAACTTTAATGTATTATTGTAGAACGATACTTTACTTTAAATACATATATTTATTAAATATAATAAAAAAGTTTAATGTTTATAAATTCGAATAGTAAGAAAAATTGTTAAATTAAATTATGCATAAATTCAATGTAATTTAAGTGCTATTTTACTTTTGAAGGATGAACGGTATAAACTTAAATAGATTCTGGGTAAACTCCTTTTCGTTGTATTGTTGATTCAAAGAAGAGTCCTTAAATAGTGGATTTATGAGTTTTAGTTCTTAGTGTTGATAACAAAGGAAATGGAGTAAGCGCTAATTCAGGAGCCATCAAACAAATCGCTTTTTAGGTAAAAATTGGACCTAAATTTTATTAGATTTTGAGGAGGTAGTTTGAGTTGGAAAATTGGTCACCATGACAAAGTATATGTTTTATATATAAAATATATATATATTATATATATAAAATATATAATTATATATGTTTTAATATATAAAACATAAATGTGAGAGAGGGGAGGTTTTGACTCTATTTTGAGTCAGAATCTTACTTAAGGAGTTTTGAATAATTTTAAATCAATCCAGATGCTCAGAAAATTGATCAGAGTTTTGGATTGATCGGAAATTTAAAAGCTGATCATCGAAGGACCTATCAGAAAAGTAGAGGAAAGATTCCCAAGTTAGCACACAGGAAATTACTCAAAGTACCATCATATTGAAATGACAATTACTCATTTCCCTCTAATGAGATCTAGTGATTTGACTGCACTTAGGATGGTTATTTATGGACCCTGGGAAGGGGCTCCCATGGCTTGCATTCGTCTTGGGTTCAATTGGCTCTGGTTTGGTAATTCGACTCTCCATCTATTCAATGGGATCTACTCTCATAGAATTAACATGGTGTGCCCTCACGAGAGGGATTTCTCTCATTGAAGTAGCATCTCTCGAAGGCGTATGGTCCAATCTTCTGTAACTTGGAATGCTAGAAATTAGCTTAATAACCAGGAAGATTTCTCAGAATGGGGTTGTTGCATCGAATGGTTCAATGCAAAGGGAAATTATCTAGGATTTTTTCCTATGCCATTCTTGACCCCTAAAACTCTAGGTTCAAGTTTGCTAGGCCAAGATGGTAAAAGTGGGGATGCTCAGTCCTCTGGACCTTATCACTCCGTGTTGGAAACAAGCTCCATAGTGATTTCCCTGGATCATCATTAAGCAATGGATATCCTCTAGCAGCTTCTCTCTGAAATTCAGAGTGAGGTGGTGTATCTAAAATTTCATATTGAATTAATTAACCAAATAGTTTCTTTGCTAATGGCTCTGCACGCTTGCCCAGAGGATCAGCATCCCGAGTCTAGATTACTATCCCAGGAAGACATTCAACTACACACTCCAATTCGCCTACCACTAAGCATTCGAGACGACTCTCCTTCGGGTGGCCAAGTTATGTTGCCAGCTCATTAGAAGTCTCAATGCTTAGTTTTTCCAGTTTCAGTTCTCTTGGCATCACAATTAGCAGTACAATCTTGTTTTTAGTTACAATTACTCCTTTCCTTTTTAGAAACTCTGATATTCCTATCCGCAATTGATATATTTTTTTACTCTATGGGGAACCTCTAGCTTTAAGCTGAACTGAAGCAGGGTTGGTTTCCTATTTTGGAAAGCCTGTCTTCAGCAGGATGTATGTGTAATTTTTTATTTTTATAGCAGATAATACACATTTTTGAGGTAATACACATTTTTTATTTCTATAGCAGGTATGATGCAGGAGCATTATTAGAAAGTACACGTGGCAGGACAACTCAACACCTGAGGACCAATCCAGAACCTCAAACGCGAGCCGGTACTGCAAATCTTTTGCAGCTGATAGAAACAAAAAAGAGAAAGACCACACGCGTAGACAAAATGAGCACATGTGACCTGGGAGTTAACCCTAGTCTCGATGTAACCACAGTTAGATAGTAGTTAGTTATTTTATTTTGTATAAAGAGAGGTTTTGTACGCCCTAAAGATGAGTGACGAGAGTTGTGAGCAAGTAGAAGTTTTTGAGCATTAGTTGTTGTTTGATTTTTGTTGTAACCATTTTCTTGATTGAATGAAGATAACAGAGGAAAATTGATCTAAATGTGTGAGACTGTGTTTTTTTTTATTTTCCCTGTTGTTGTTGTCAATCTTTTCAAGAATGAATGAATCTTGCTACGAGTGTATGTAGCTTTGAAATTCTTGCATAAAATTTAAATCACTCTTCTTCGTGAGCCGGTGCAAGGTGTGCACATAGTCCGCAAGGAGTGCGTTGACAGGGTCTGTTTCGACTCTTAAAGCTCAGAAGAAATAGCGTAAGATTCCTTTGCAAGGAGTATAAAGTGACTGCTGCAAGGAGTGCACAGTCGTCCGCAAGAATCCAGATCTTGCGTAAGAATCTGCTGCAAGGAGTTCACAGATCCAGAATTCAGTCTGCAAGGAGTGCGTTGGCAGAGTCTGTCTCGATATGTAATCTTAGGAGGAACAACGTAAGATTCCCTTTGCAGGAAGTGTAAACCGACTGTCGCAAGGTGTGCACGGTCGTCACAAGAATTCAAGACCTTGTGTAAAGATATGTTGCAAGGAGCGCAAAGATCGGGAATTCGACGAAGAGTCGAAGTGATTCTGTAAAGAAGTCGAAGAATTGAGAATAGAGGAATGCCAGGACAACAAGGAAGGATTATTTTCAAGAATCTTTGATTCTGAGTTTGACGAATTTCCCGGAAAAGTAGGAAGTGCTTGGGAGATCGAAATATTTGAGGAGATCAAGCTTAGGAGGGATAGCACTTTCCAGGAAGGGCGAACGAGATCCAAGAAACGGACTCCCAGGAAGGATAAAGGTTGAAGCCTTTAAATCCTTCAAAAATTTCCTAAGTTAGAAGAAGGCATACACTCGGAGGGAAAAGATCTGGACCATCCGATCAATGTTCATACAATGAGGAGTAAACACATAGGAGGAAGGATCTCAGTCGTTCCGTTTGAGAGCACGAGAATCATAACCATCCATCAAGATAGGACATGTTTTGAGAGAGCAACATTTCACTGACTCACAGAGTGAAAAGGTCAAAGGGCAGAGTTGTGGGGATTCGCGAAGTGTGAACTCGCTAAAGGATCACAACTGTTGATCATTCTGAAATCATCGGGACCGTCCATCGTTAAGGAGGAAACGTGGCGAGAGATCAACATTTCGCTGACTCGTGACTCGGAGGAGTCAAAAGTTGAGTCATGGGAACTCACGAAACGCGAAATCATGACTTGATCTAAGCCATTGATCAAAGGAATGATATGGACCGTCGATCCAGAACCATTGCAATTTCGGGTATCGAGAGAACATAAGTAGCAATACTCCCAGAGTCGCGAAACGCGAAATCACGATGCTCCTTTCACTTAAGTGTGTGATCACTGCCAGCGGTCACGTGAGGGAAGGGGCTTAGTCAGAGGAGAACTAATGCCTAATTACATTGAAGCTTTAAAGCGTTAAGGATAAGCCCACGGGTTCCATAGAACCTGTGCCTTAAGAATAAGGGGGCCTATTTAGTTAATTGAGGTTCCTAAGGGGACAGAGAGTCAATCAAACTCAGGTTCTTGATCGATCCTAGATCGGGAGGTTGCGCAACCCTTAGGGGATAAGGGGGGTCTGCATCAAGTGGTATCATAGCAAGAATTTTTCTTACAGACAACAAGTAAAGGAAAGGAGGGAAATAACTCAAAGTTATACTCTGTGTGTGAGGATAGTCAACACAATGTCGCCGAGGAGACGAGGAGTGCCACCTTTAGCTAATCATGCTGTAGAAAGAGAGATGTGAGAGCTTCGTGCAAGGTTGGAAGCGATGGAAGCAACGTAGAGAAGAGCACCTGATGCTGGAGATGTCAGTGATGTAGAGAGCGAAGATGCATAGGTCAAAGAAGCTGCAAGGGAACATGTTGTCGAAGAACGCTTGCTGAGAGCAGTTGTTAGATTGGGAGCTAGAGCTAAGATAGAGGTCCCAATGTATGAAGGAAATTTTGATGTTGAAGAGATGCTAGATTGGATAAGGTCCATGGACAAATATTTCGATTATGAAGATGTAGATGGGGAGAAAAGGGTGAGACATGCTGTCACCAGGCTTAAAGGACATGCAACACTGTGGTGGGACGAACTGCAGGTTGAGAGGAGAAGTAGAGGCAAACCGAAGATAAAGAATTGGGACATGATGGTAGCCAAGCTGAAGGCTAAATTCATGCCTAAGGATTATCATATCAATCTGTTCAGGAAGATACAGAACCTAAGACAAAAAGGTATGACAGTCAAAGAATACACAGAGTAGTTCTACAAGATGAACATCAGAGATGGACAAAGAGAGAGGGATGAAGAAAAAGTTTCCAGGTATATAAATGGCCTGAGGTATGAAATCCAGGATGAGATCAACATGATGTCAGTAAGGATAGTGGAGGATTCTTATCAATTCGTGCTGAAGGCAGAAGAGAAGTTGGTCAGAAAACAAAGCCAGCGAGGTAGAGGTAAAATCCCAGTCCCGAACAAAGGAAAGGGAGTTGCCCATGACAAGGTGCAGAACTCCAAGGACGAGACTGAAACTCCACACAATCACTCAAAAAGAGGAGGACGTTCCTGAGGGAGACAGGGTGGTGGAAGGAACTCTTCTAGAGGAAGAGGCAGAGGAGGAATAAGGTGTTATGCCTGTGGAAAGACAGGGCACATGTCTTGGGAATTCCCTGAGAAAAAGAAAGAAGGAGGAGAAGCTCACATTTCAAAAGCACAAAGAGGGAATGTTGAAGTAGAAGGAGTAGAGGATGGAACATCCCTGATGATGAGAAAGGTGCTCTTAAAACTGGAGGTAGAAGTTAAAAATCCTGTACATAAGAACAACCTATTCAAGACAACTTGCAAGACTAAAGACATAGTATGCAAATTGATCATTGACAGTGGGAGCACTGATAACTTAGTATCCACAGAGATGGTAGAGAAATTGGAGCTGGAGACAACTGCACACCCAGAGCCGTATAAAGTCTCATGGTTGCAGAAAGGACACCAGGTAATGGTTACTAAATAATTCTTGGTTGAATTTAAGATATGAGGATACATAGATGAAATTCTGTGTGATGTAATTCCCATGGATGTATGCCATATTTTGTTGGGAATACCATGTCATTTTGACAGGAATGTCATTCATGATGGGAGGAAGAATACATACACCTTGGAGAAGAATGGTATGACACACATGTTGTTTCCAATAGAGGAGAATAAAGTGAAAGGGGAAGCTAGCACAAGAATACTTCTCATGAGTGGGAAGGAACTCCTGAAAGAAGTTAAGAAAGAACAAGAGATGCAGTTTGTTGTGGTGAGGAAACCCAGAGTTATACTTACTAGTACTTTGATGGATGATTTGCCTGAAGAAGTTCATGAATTGTTGGATAATTTTGTTGACATGGTGGTGGATGAGCTGCCTAACTCATTGCCACCCATCATAAGTATCAACCATCATATCAATTTGATACTAGGAGAAAGTCTACCAAACAAAGAAGCATATAGATTGACACCTCGAGAGAATGAGGAGGTAAAGAACCAAGTCCAGGAATTGTTAGACAAGGGTTTGGTCAGAGAGAGCTTGAGTCCATGTGCAGTGCCAACTGTTTTGAGCCCAAAGAAAGATGGAGGATGGAGAATGTGTACAGACTCGAGAGCCATCAACAAGATCACTATCAGGTATAGATTCCCTTTTCCAAGAATAAATGATTTGATGGATTGTTTAAGTGGGGCAAATTTCTTTTCTAAGATAGATTTGAAAAGTGGATATCACCAGATCAGAATGAGAGAAGGTGATGAGTGGAAAACAACCTTTAAGACAAATGGAGGTTTGTATGAGTGGCTTGTTATGCCATTTGGCTTAACCAATTCCCCAAGTAATTTTATGAGGTTGATGAACGAAATACTAAAATATTTCATTGGTAAGTTCATGGTTGTGTATCTAGATGATATATTGATCGTTAGCAGGACTAAAGAGGAGCACTTGAGGCACCTGACACTAGTGATGAGGAGAGTATAGTAAGAGAAGTTGTTGATAAACCTGAAGAAGTCCTCTTTTATGAAGACATAACTCATTTACTTGGGTTTTGTGATCTCTACAAATGAATTGAAGATGGATCTGAAGAAGGTGAAAGCAATCAAAGCATGGCCATCACCAAGGAACATGTTTAAGGTAAGAAGCTTCCATGGATTAGCGAGTTTCTACAGGAAGTTCATAAGAGATTTCAGTGGAATTTGTGCACCAATGATGGATACAGTGAAGAATAGGCACAAGTATTTTAAATGGACAGAAGAGGCTAAAAATATCTTCAATATACTGAAGGAGAAAATAATAGAGCAACCAATTCCAGCCTTGCCAAATTTTGGGAAGACATTTCAGGGGAGATGTGATGCAAGTGGCATTGCGATTGAAGGAGTTTTGATCTAGGACAATAGACCTGTTACTTACTTCAGCAAGAAGCTGAATGAGACTAAGAGAAAATACTCCACATATGATAAGGATTTTTACACCATAATTCAAGGCTTGAATAAATGGAGGCATTACCTTGTCCCACAAGAATTGGTCTTTTTCAGCGATAACCAAGCTTTACAATTCATAACCAGACAGGAAAAATTGATCCAGAGGCATGCGAAGTGGATTGAGTTTATGCAGAATTTTACTTTTGTCATAAAACATATTGTTGGGAATGCTAACAAAGTTGTTGATGCATTGAGCAAGAGATGTTTGATTCTGTAGGAATTTTAGGTAAAGACCTTAGGGTTTGAACACCTTGAGGAAATGTACAGTGATGATCCAGATTTCAAGGAAGCATATGAAGCATGCGTGAATCCTGTGCTGAGAGATAGGAGCCAGTGGAAAGAGTATATGATTCGAGAGGGATTGTTGTTCAAGGGAAATCAATTGTGCATACCAAAATTCTCAATGAGGGATAACCTTTTGAAGGAAAAACATAGTGGAGGATTGGTTGGAAATTTCAGACATGATAAGACATTTGCACAGTTGAGAAGTTCATACTATTGGCTAGGTATGAGAACAGATGTGATAAAATTTGTGAATATATGTAGAATCCGCCAACACGCAAAAAGTAGAAGACAAAACACTGGATTGTATCAACCATTCCCCATACCAGAGAGGCCTTGGGATGCAATAAGAATGGATTTTGTGTTGGGACTTCCAAGAACGCAAAGAGGATGTGATTCCATATTTGTGGTGGTGGATAGATTTTCAAAGATGGCACACTTTATCCCATGCCAGAAGACCAGTGATGAAACACATGTTGCAAATATGTTCTTTAAGGAAGTTGTGAGACTTCACGGCCTACCTAGAAGCATTGTCTCGGACAGAGACACGAAATTTGTTGGTCATTTTTGGAGAACACCATGCAAGAAGTTAGGGACATATTTGTCCTTTAGATCAACTTACACCCTCAGACATATGGGAAAACTGAAGTGGTAAACACAAGTTTGGGGAACTTGTTGAGGAGTCTGGTCACCGAGCACCATAATCAGTGGGATCAGATTCTTCCACAAGCAGAATTTTCATACAACGACTCATCAAATAGGAGCACTGGGAAGAGCCCATTCCAAATATTGTATGGGATGCAACCCAAGGGAGTATCTGAGTTGAGAGACTTGGAACAAACTGAGATCAGAAGTGCTGGAGCAGAATATTTTGTTGCAGAAATGCAAAAGCTCCATAGCCAAATCAGAGGGAAGTTACAAAGTTCTAGCCAAGAGTACAAACGCAGAGCTGATCAACATCTCAAATAACTTAAATTTGAGGTAGGAGATCAGGTTATGGCACATCTTAGGAAGGAAAGGCTCCCTAGGGGGACATATAACAAGCTAAAGATGAATAAGTTAGGACCATGTAAGATCTTGAGGAAGTTTGATGCAAACACATATGAGATCGAGATTCCAGATGATGTGGGAATATCGCCCATATTCAACGTCTTAGACATGTCTCCTTATAGGAGGGATGACACAGAGGGATCAACAGATCAAGAGAAGATTCAGTGGGAGAAACAAATGCCTATAGCAGAAAAACCACAAATGGAGAAGATCGTTGATCAGAGGATTGGTAAGAAGACCCGAAGGAAGACCTATTTTGAATATCTTGTCAAGTGGAAGGGACATCCAATAGAATATGCTAGTTGGGAGAGTGAAGTTGATATCAAGAAGCACGGAAAGTTGGTGCAGGAGCTCATGGACAGGATTCCATGAATTTTTTCCCAGGGGAGTATGATGCAGGAGCATCGTCAGCAAGTACATGTGGCAAGACAACTCAACACTTGAGGACCAATCCAGAACCTTGAATGCGAGATGATACTGCAAATATTTTGCGTCTGATAGAAACAGAAAAGAGAAAGACCACGTGCGTAGACAAAATGAGCACGCGTGACCTGGGAGTTAACCCTAGTCTCAATGTAACCGTAGTTAGATAGTAGTTAGTTATTTTATTTTGTATAAAGAGAGGTTTTGTACGCCCTAAAGAGGAGTGATGAGATTTGTGAGCAAGTAAAAGTTTCTGAGCGTTAGCTGCTGTTTGATTTTTGCTGTAACCATTTTCTTGATTGAATGAAGATAACAGAGGAAAATTGATGTAAATGTGTGAGACTGTGTTGTTTGTATTTTCCCTGTTGTTGTTGTCAATATTTTCAAGAATGAATGAATCTTGCTACGACTATATGTAACTTTGAAATTCTTGCATAAAATTTAAATCTCTCTTATTCGTGAGCTGGTGCAAGGTGTGCACACAGTCTGCAAGGATTGCATTGACAGGGTCTATTTCGACTCGTAAAGCTCAGAATAAATAGCTTAAGATTCCTTTGCAAGGAGTATAAAGTGACTGCTGCAAGGAGTGCACAGTCGTCCGTAAGAATCCAGATCTTGCGTAAGAATCTGCTGCAAGGAGTGCACAGATACAAAATTTAGTCTGCAAGGAGTGCGTTGATAGAGTTTGTCTTGATTCGTAAGCTCAAGAGGAACAATGTAAGATTCCCTTTGCAGGAAGTGTAAACCGACTTCCGCAAGGTGTGCACAGTCGTCACAAGAATTCAAGACCTTGTGTAAATCTCTATTGCAAGGAGCGCAAAGATCAGGAATTTGATGAAGAGTCGAAGCGATTCTATACAGAAGTTGAAGAATCAAGAATAGAGGAATGCCAGGACAACGAGGAAGGATTCTTTTCAAGAATCTTTGATTCTGAGTTTGACGAATTTCCCGGAAAAGTAGGAAGTGCTTAGGAGATTGAAATCTTTGAGGAGATCAAGCTCAGGAGGGATAGAAATTTCCCGGAAGGGCGAACGAGATCCAAGAAATGGACTCACAGGAAGGATAAAGGTCGAAGCCTTTAAATCCTTTGAAATTTTCCTAAGTTAGAAGAAGGCGTAAACTCGAGGGGAAAAGATATGGATCGTCCGATCAATGTCCAGACAACGAGGAGTAAGTGCATAGGAGGAAGGATCTCAGCTGTTCGGTCTGAGCGCAAGAGAATCGTAACCATCCATCAAGACAGGACACATGTCGAGAGAGAATCATTTCGCTAACTCGCAAAGTGAAAAGGTCAAAGGGAAGAGTCACGGGGATTTGCAAAGTGCAAACTCGCGAAAGGATCACGGTTGTTGATTGTTCCAAAATCATTGGGACCATACATCATTAAGGAGGACACATGGTGAGAGATCAACATTTCGTTGACTCGTGACTCAGAGGAGTCAAAGGTTGAGTCGTGAGAACTTGCAAAATGCGAAATCGTGACTTGATCTGAGTCATTGATCAAAGGAAGCATCTGGACCGTCGATCCAGCACCATCACAATTTCGGGTATCGGGAGAACAGAAGTAGCAATACTCCCAGATTCGTGAAACGTTAAATCATGACACGCCTTTCACTTAAGCGCGTGGTCACCGCCAGTGGTCACATGAGGGAAGGGTTTTAGTCAGAGGATAACTAGTGCCTAATTACGCTGAAGATTTAAAGCATTAAGGAGAAGCCCACGGGTTCCATAGAACCTGTGCCTTAAGAATAAGGGGGCCTATTTAGATAATTGAGGCTCCTAAGGGGACAAAGAATCAATCGTAATCAGGTTCTTGATTGATCCTAAACCAGGAGGTCGCGCAACCCTTAGGGGAGAAGGGGGGTTTGCATCAAGATAACACAATCTTCTGACTTACAAAATAAAATCTTATAAAGGTATAATTTCATAAACTATTTTCACATTCATACAATCTTCTGACTTACAATCTTCTCCCTATGTTGTCCACCTCACCCAACCTAGCATCCCATATTGAGAAAATTCCTTGATCATGGAGATCGTCGACCAACTCAATAGAGAGTTTGAAACCTGCACCAACACTGACCCAAGGGTCCTCCCTGATCCTAACAATTTTTCCATTTCCCATTTGCCAAATTGTCCATTTGCCTATCAAAGGGAAGGTGTCAACCATCACTTTCCAACCGATCGAGTTGTTGACAACTGATTTTTGAGGGATTCTAAACCATTCCATGAAGGACATCCCTATAATGTACTTTGAAGACATTATCATGCCCCAAAGGCTTTCATTGTTCACTAGCCACCATAAACTCTCCATCGCTAAAGATTTTCAAAACCAATAGATATTTTTTATTCCCCATCCTCCAACATCCTTGGGCATCACCGATCTAAAAAAATTCACTAAAGGGATGCCTCATGCCTCCTTTCTACCAGACCACTAAAAATTGAAGCATGTCTTTCTGATCTTGTTTAAAATCCCTTTTGGGATTTTAGCAGCAGAGGACCAATAAACTGTTATTCTCAAGAGTACAAAATTTAAAAGAGCGAGGTGCCCACCCTGACAAATAGAAATTTGGCCATAACTCTATTCTCGCTTTTATTTTCTTTATCAAACAGAGCCAGAGCCACTCTCTGAATGAATAAGAGTTTGGTTTCAAAACAAAACCTAGGTATTATAGACCAACTTCTATACTTTTCCAATCAATATAGAATATCTCAACCACTCAGACTAATAAGTCTTCCTACACTCCATTTATCAACATAGTTTACTTGTTGTGATTTAGATCCATACCTGTGGTTGTACAAAAGGAGGCCAATATTTCTTTGAATTGAAGAAGTTCATGTTCTAATCCTGCACTGAAGAGAATAACATCATCAACAAAAAATAAATGGGTAATTAATTTTGAATAAGATATTTTGAGGCCTTGTAGAAGCCCGTTTCTCATAGAAATTTTGATTATCAGACTCAATGCTTCCACTACAATGAGGAAAAAGAAAGGGGAGAGGGTAAATCGTTGCCGAAGACCACTAGAAGAGAAGAATGAGGCTGCAGGAGCTCCATTAATAATGATAGTGAAAGAAGGAGATTCGACACAACTCATTATCTAGTTCACCATATTTAAATTCATACCTAGTTGAATTAAATCAAGCCTAACAAAGGTCCAATTGACTTTGTCCCATGCTTTGGAGAGGTTGAGTTTCATGAAAAAGGAGCACACATTTTTAATGTTGATGGTGTGGAGAGCTTCTTGAGTGAGAGAGACTACATCACAGATTTGGTGTTTGTACAAGCAACCATATTGTTTTTCAGAGACTATTTCACTTAATATGGGATTTAGCCTAACGATGATGATTTTATCTATGAGCTTGTAAATTAGGTTGCAACAAGAAATTGGTCTAAAGTACTCAAAAGTGACCGTTTCCTTATTTTTCTGAATTAAAGCAAGGAAAGTCGAGTTGAAAGACCCCTAGATATTATGAGATTATTGGGGTTCCTTTACCACTTTAATAATGTCATCTTTGAGAATATTGAAAAAGACAAGGTAGAATTATACTGACAACCCATAGAGACCTGGGATTTTTCCATTTTTAAAAGACGACAAAGTCATTAGGATTTCCTTTTCTGAGATCTCTTCCACTGGAGATAGATTAATTTCCTCATTGATGGCATTTAGAAACAACGAGATAACGTTTAGTATGCCCCTAATTGGACAACTTGACAGAGCCTTAAAAATATTTGAAAAATAGTTTTTTCCATCTTCAACAATTTCCTCAAAAGATGATCTTACCTGTCCATCGTTATCTTTTAATTCACTGATGGTGTTAACTACCTTGCGATAGTTTGCATAATTGTGATATTATTGTCACCTTCCTAAATCCATATCGACTAGCTTTTGAGTCACCATTTGGATCCCTCATTTGCCAATCAATTGTGTTTGTGTTTCAGAAGTTCCATGAACAACACTTACTCATCACTTGAGAGTGAATCAACCGATTGGTATATCAATAAAGAATCAATGTCAAATTCCACCTCAAGCACCCTTTTCTTTTCTTTTTTGTAGAAATTTCTTGCCCATTTTGAAGTTTCCTTCTTTACATTGGAAATAGTTATGGAAAATTGTTCCATATATGTGCATTCACCATCCCCTACTAGCAGAATCCATGTTGACTACACCATATTTTGATATTCCATTTCTTGAAGCCAGACGTGATTAAATTTCATCGGGGATGAAGGACATGGATCTTTTCTTTCCATAACCAGTATAATTGGCATATGGTCAAAGATTCCTCTTATGATGACCCTTGAATTAAAAAATCATTGATTTTCTAGCATTTTTTCAGAAATTAGAAATCTGTCTAGCCTTTGGGATATTAGATCCTTCCCTTTTCACCCATTCCTCCACGTTTGTACCAATTTAGTTGGCTCTAAATCAATAAGGTGATTTTTCTTGATCTAGTGGAAAAAGAAACCACCTTGAGAATCTGAGCATGTCGAACCACCCCAGAATTCACACAAGGAAAGGGAAAAATTTAAATCCACCCCCCCCAAAAAAAAAATGATGTTTTGTGTGTTTATAGTCCTCGAATCACCCATCTCTTTCCAAAAAATGACCTGGTCAACATATGGTCCATACAAGTTTATAAGTTTGAAGGAGAATGAGAGAATTGGGTCAACTAACTTCACCACTAAACTATACGGGATAGATGAATTTTTTATAGTGTGTAGGTGGGCGCTCCACGCTAATAGTAAACCCCCAAAGAAACTAGAGGAGTCTGAAGCACAAAATGACCAATATTTAAGAAAACCACTAACAATTTCTATAGCCTTTTCACAACAACACATTATCTCCTGCAACATGATGAGTCTGGTTTGTGTTCCCGAACCAATCGTTTCAACGCGAGGAATTTATGGGTGCCCCCTAACCCTCTAACATTAAGGGAGAGGATGATCATTTGGAACCTCTAACTTGGGCTATCCCCTCTCTAAGGGCATGGACTATGGTAGCCTGTTTACTGTTTCTGATTTCTTTAGCTGCATGAATTTTTGCAATTGAAATTGATGATTTCCTCCCCACATTACCCCAATAATCTTGTCCAAGGCTAGACCCATGACAAAAAGGTCCACCTCCTCTTTCCTATACTTTGATCAGAGACAATAGTTATACCTTATAATTGATGCACTAATAGATTTTTACATATCATAAGAGGGGGGGTCAAAAGGAGAAGGGCCCCCTCTTTGAGGTGGGAGATGTCACCCGAGGACTATGAATGTGTAAGGGAGGACCCCGCACGGAGCTGAGCTCCTCTGATGATGTGGAAACAAAACCCATGTTCCCTCCATAGGAAATATAGGCCGGGTGATATTGTCAGCAGGGGAAGAAAGGGATGGAACCCTCCCATCTCCTTGAATCTCAGAGAATTTTTTAAAGGGCACTTCAACGACGTGATTTTTTCAAACCAAAAAGATGAATAGGATAATTTGATGAGGAAAACAAACTTTTAGGGTTTTGATAGGGATGATTTTCATTGCTTGTACCCACATTTCCATTTTTGGTCCATTTCCCTCCAGAAACCTCCGATATTGAAAATTTAAGCTTCCATTTTTTTTGAAAAAGAGGAAAAGAAATCGAAATTCTTCTACACTGGGCCTGGACATGGCCTAATTCGTGACAACCAAAGCACTGAAAGGTACCCTCCAGTAATCGACCTTTTTCATCCATTTATAGCCTCCCCAGACCAGCTCAAAGTCATCCACCAGGCCATCCTTGAGGCCAACCTCAATCTAGATCCATGCCCAATGAAGATTCATTTTAGACTCCTAACTGGGATCAACACCAATGAAATTTCCAAACATATTTCCAATGGTGACCAAAATCGATTCATGCCAAAACACCATGGGTAAGTTCGGAAGAATCACCTAGATTTTTTATGGTGTTAGGGATTATCATGTCATATTGAAAGAGATGGCCCATTACTTCAATAAAAGGAAAAACAATCCCCATCCCCATGACCTTTCAAATATCCTTGTGAGATCCTCCTTGGATTGGATTTTTATACATATCCACCCCTAGGATAGGGTGTGGAATTTGGGTCTGTACCCCAAAAAATTTGTACAGTTCTCATCTAGCCACGAAGCCAATGCATGCACTAATACAACCTTCCCTCAGAATATTCCTACTAAAACTCGACCCATCATCTTAGGGATATCCCTTATTTCCACATCCCTGACAACTACCATGCTCCGTTTTTCCTTTTGAACTTTCCAACACTTAGTTTTATTCCCTTTAGGCTGAGAACCGACCACAGGGAGTTGTTGAAATGTAGGCTTTGCACAACCACTGAGAACCCACTCTAGTGAGGGAGAAACACCATCAGGAAAAGAAGGAGTAATGTGATTTCCTTGCTGGACCAAAAATTCGAGGGATGTATCACTTCTGAGCTCTTTTGATTTAGAGGCGTACCCTCAAACTTTGCATGCAATATCTGCACGATATCCAGGTCATGCACCCTCTTAAAACCTTTCCTATGGATGAAGTCTTCATCCATGACGAATATCTCATCCATGCATAGGGAATCCTAACCTAATCGACCACATCATATTCTATTTACAAACACTATGCTCCCCAATGCACTAAGGTGAGCACCAGGTAAGACTTTACCCTCGATTTGGCTCACCTGGCCTTCAAAGAACTTAGTGCATCTTCCTTCGAATGTAGTGGAGTAAAAGATTACCTCTCAAAATATACCCTAGGAGGAAAAGTCCTAACCTCAACTAGAGAGCCTATAGGTACAATAGGAAATATATCCACTTTCACCTTGGTAGCATTTCCCTACACTTCAAACTAAGGAAACTAAACTACCCTATCCTAGGGGGGAATCCCTATGGTATATCTAGCCTAATTAGTTGTAGCAATGGAGACTTACTTAGACTAGATTGGCTAAGAAAACAACCAATATCATCAACTCACTTTCAATGATTAAAGATAAATTAAAATATATAAGTTGTTGCTAGATTTAACCAGCCATGATGATATATCATTTAAACAATGTGCTTGTTATAAAGTGTGATTATGAAGTGTTGGAAAAATAATAGAGAAAACATGTCATTGAGTGAATTAAGCTACTCAACATTCATTAGCTCAATATGTCATCATTAACAACCATGGAAACACTAAGATATTAGATAAAAATAAAATGGCCCCTCAAGGTTTTAACCCAAAGATTATGTCATGTGTTCCGCTATGTCCATTAAATTATCATCACACATTGAGATTCTAGAATAATAACACTTGATTTTCATCCAAATTAAGTATGCCAACAATTGATATTATATTTCCTAAGTTTATATGTCAATCAACAGCTGTAATAATTCTGATTTTGGGACAATAGAATGAATCAAACACTTTAGTTTGATGTTGTCATATTTAGGACAATCGAGATATTAGATCATAATTATTATTAAACCACCACTATGTAACATATCATCAAGAAAATCATTGTTTAAGTCTAAGCTGTGATCAAATTGCAATCATGAAGATTAATGATCCCCAATTATGCATTTTAGAGCATACAATAATGAAGAATAAACATTGAAATTCTATTGGCCCATGTGCCAATAACAAATAATCATACACCAAGTTTTAGGTAGTCAAATTTATAGTGTTAAACTCAATGCATGTGAATCATTTATTCCCTTAGTGTTGCAACAAGTGTGCATAAACAATGAGGCATGGACATTTGGGATTTATTAATTAGCTTTAGATCCAATGCATCAAATTTTCTGTATTAGGATGAAAACAAATTCCACGAAACCTTCCACAACATAGCTATAAATACCAAATCGTTGGACTAAGATTGAGTCGTTCCATATTGTAGTGCATCGATATATTAGTTTGGAGTGTTATGACCATAAGAATGGAACAAGGTTTCAGAATATGATTTGTTATTTCAACATAAAGTGGATCCTAACATGACAAGCCATAAATAAATTTAATTATTTGATCCTAACATGACAAGCCATAGATAAATTTAATTATTTTTTCAACCATTAAAGCGTTCAACCATGCAGTGAATTGATTTATCCCTTTACAAGATTAAGAGTGTGAGAAGTGCTAAATGTTGTCAAAATGTCAAGATGTTGATACAATTACCAAGTAAATGATGAAAATGAGTTTTAACACTTAGTGTGATTAAAAATTATGTGTTTTCCAACATTGATGAAAGGAGATAAACTCAATTACGATGTGTAGATTAAGCACATTAGAGTTTATGCAAAAAAAAAAAATAGTTAGATCTATAAATGCAACAAGTTGGAAACAAGATCTATACTAAAAATTTCAGCTAGCTAAGCTAGATTACTTATTCCAACTTAAATACTTTGTAGCATGAAATAAAGGGTTAATATAAGTGAGATCCACGCCAAAATATTTAACAATTAAAATTAAACTTAGATCTAGCAATCTAAATTAACAACTAAATCATTTAAACCCTATATTGCTTGTAAAACAAATTTAAAAGGAAAATGGAAAATTAAGTTGAGATGGTTAAGAAAAGAAAGGAAAACCCATAGTGCTACCATTGGGCATGGAGCAAAAGCCACTCCTTGAGTAGTTACTCTCTTCACCTTAAATGTTGAAGTCCCCATACATCTCTTGGAGAATTCCTAGTAAGAATCAAGCTAAGGAAACTTGGACTATACAAGATTCATAGGGAGGGCAAACTAATTCTAGATTAAGCCTAAGTATTGCAAACTTAAATAATTAAAACATTAATCTAGGGTAAGAAGATAAAACCCTAAGATATTCAACTTCAATACTAAGATATAGCTCTAAAATTTTTACAAAGAAACAACGTAGACAAAATCATACCTTATTGGCATTGCTTACTTTGTAATATCGCTTTCCTCAATTTCTCTTGCATGCCAAAAACCCTTCAATAATTAACCTAGAACAACTTTACTCAAGTAAACAAAAAAGAAACTAGACCAAAATTGAGCAACATGTGTCTTCCTATCCATTCCAACCATGAAAATGTGATGGAGGCACCCTCGTTATATACATAGAGAGCATATTCAATACCATACAATGAAACCATAAGCTATAGTGAAACAATGAGCCCATACCATGTGATAGGATGAAACATTGAGCCTAAAACCATGGGAAATTCCTCAAGTTGTTTCAACAAACTCCTCAAAGGTAGGGAGATCTCCTCATAATAAGAAGATACATAACTAATTCCACATGTGTGGGCCACAAGAGAGAGAGAGAACAAATGCAACCTCCTCAATTTTGGCTAAATTTTTTCCTTGTAGCACATGTGAGGTCAAAAAATGAGTGCCCCACTAACTAACTCCATTATTCATGAAACAAACCCTTCACACATGTTAGAACAAGTAAAGATTAGGTACACCCCTACCAAAAGATTCTAGAATCCACACATGTGAGGGAGAGAGAGAAAGAACACCCTTATAGAAGGACTCTCACACGTGCCAAGTAATACACGTCTATGTGGCTCATGCATGCTCCATATGCTAAAAAGTGTACAATATGTTGATATGAACACCTCTGTGATGATGTGGAATCCCTCATGTCATCACCTACTTTGCTATCATGGATCCCAATGCATTGATACAAATCCCAAGAAAAATTACATGTATCCCAATGTAGGTAGATATGGATGAATATAGGTACATGGATAACCATGTAGGTACATGTATCTCGAGGAAATGCCATGGATATTGAGGCATAGTACACAAATTTCAATGTGGGGCGCCCACCTATAATGATGCATCAAGCTTCAATATAATTCATTAGGAAACACACATAATGTAATCACTACTAACAATATCTTAACATAGGTTAATTTAATAATTTTCCTAAGTTTACCATGGTGCGAAAACTTTACCCTTATTACATGTGTCAATTCCTAGGAGAAAAAGTACTTCCTAGGTAACCTTGGTTATAGATAGGTAAAAATGTTGAATTATTGATGGGAAGGGAAGGGGAACTTCATGTTTAGACCTTGAATGTCATATGTAATGATGTATAAGGTATTTCAAATGGTCCAACTAGCCTTTTGAGCTAGGAATCTTCATTATTTGTGTTTGCAAGCCTTTGAGAGGGAGCTTTGCATAGAGTTACCACCTCAACACCTTTTTATTACCCCTTTTTTGCATTTTTCTTTGATTTTTTCCTATTTCTTTTATTTTGATAGGCATTTTTAGCATAGGACTTTGGGGATGGGCCTTTTTAATGATGTAGAATAACTCTAGCTTCATTATTTTTTCATTTTTTGTATTTATGCTCTTCACCACTAGCGTTTTTTGGATTGATTTGAATTTAGATTAAATTGTTCTTCAATTTATTCATTCAGACCTTGCTAGATGAAATTTGATAAGTCAAACATAAGAGGGGATTGTATATTTTTTAATGGACGAGATGAAAGTGAAAGGGAAAGGTTGGAAAGTGTTAGACATGATTAGGATATGGACACACTACTAAACTAGATGATCGGTAGTATGATTTAGCCTAAGCCGATAAAAAACTTATCTAAGGACAATTATGTCCCCCCATGGTATAACGAGAAAAAAATAAAAATTATTAATGTTAATAAGTGTTATTAGATCAAACCATTGTTTATTACGTTCATGACAAGGTAAAAAACCATTACACCACTTCTAAGAAACAAACCCACACATGAAATCATATCCCATCAACTTAAGTAAACATGAAGCATGAAGTACCATCTGCGAGTGCACACATCACATGATGTGTAAATCATAGGAGCAAATATACCATGGTCTTAGCAGGAGATCTCATCCAATCATCATCAATGCACCTCTAAGAGGGTGGTATGGAAGTAGTTTCCCTTGAGGGGGGAACATCTGGCTCCTACTCGGGGACATGCAATATTAGAATAAGAGTGTATGTAAATTCCATAATATTTCTCAAACCTGTATCCTACACACATTTAAACTCGGGGAAATGTGAGAAATGGGGCGATTCTACCACATTGAAAAACTACATAAAAACTTTATAGAAATGAAAAATTTCTAAACCTAAGAATGAAATAGAAAATATGTATAGAAAGAATGTATTTATTCTAAGGAAGATAAAATGCAAGGAAAATAAATGCATGGAAAGAAAGTAATATGCAACCATCCTAATCTAATGTTCAAAGGAACTTATTTTTTCCTACAAACTAACTAAGGGTTGTCATTGCTAGGTGAAGTCAAATATCGAGTGAAACCACTTGAGGAATTTAACTACAACTTGAACATGTCCCTTGTGTTTGGTTATGTTATCACCCAATCTAGCACTTGCGCAAAACCTTCACAAGATGTACTACAAGTGTAACATATGGGAGTACTTTCGATTGTCACCTTAGCAATTACTTCCCTTGTTTTAGTGAAGGATTGGAATCCAACACAGGGGAGTCTTCCATATCAACCTTAAGGAATCCTATAGAAAAATTAAATCAAGTCTACAACCTCATATCTTGGTTACTCAATTATACCACCACTCAGATCAAGGTTCAAGATAGGTACAAGGTGGTTAAGTAAAGAAATTACAGAATTATGTGTAAAGTGTTTTAAGAAAACAAATGGTACGTCAACTAAGTCGAATAAATGCCCCAAAACACTACAAATTAAAAGAAAATATACGGATATCATAAAACTTGCATTCAAATATAGTTACTTCAACAATAAGACAAGTTATAACAAAAAAATATAATATCCCTTAAAATAAGTAATCATGCAATGAAGAGGGCTGAAAATGCAAGCTAAAACTAGGATTTTAGATGAAAAATTCTCGTTGAAATGAAAAATGGCATGAACCAACCTCAAGAAACTCAATATGACAA
>SNQJ01S0023087.1:94812-127930 GCA_010110895.2 Picea sitchensis
TCAGCAACAAAGGTGGGGTGGTATTGCCACCCCACAAAACATAACATGTATACATATGAGATAAAACAATCAGATGCATATGAGGAAACAAACATGAAATGCAGATGGTATAATACACAAAGAATGCCTACCTACTCATACTTACCTGTACCATCATGTATTTGGGGGGTAGTAACGCTTGATATGTAAAGCATTTACTGGTAATTTCAAAATCTCTCCTTCCATTGTTTCCAGGTTGAAAGAATTTGTACCTGCACAACTCTCGATCTTGTAAGGGCCTCCCCATAGGCTGTCAAATTTTTTGTGCATGCCAGGTTTTTCTTTCCTTTTATCCCGCAGTAGGACAAGATCTCCTTTGGTGAAACTTCTTTCCTTGGCCTTGTGATCAAAAGTGTTTTTTATCTTCTCTTGGTTCCTTGTTATTTGACCTAAGGCATTTCTCCATGTTTCATCCAATTCTATCAGCTGATTTATTCTTCCTTGGATCGCCTCTGCATATGTGGCGTATTGTTGTGTGAATCGGAGGATAGGAATTTGGAGGTTTACATGAAGTTTTGCTTCGAGTCCATATACCAACTCAAAAGGATTTTTCCCCGTGGAAGTTTTTGTTGTTATTCGATCTGCCCATACTGCATACTTTATTTTACTATCCCATGACTTCTTATTTTCTCCGACAACCTTTTTTAGGATATTCATGAGGTTCTTGTTGGTTGACTCTACTAACCCATTTCCTTTTGGGTAGTAGTTTGAACAATGGGATAGGGTAATTCCATATTTGAAACAAAATTCTACCAGAGCGTAAGAGCTGAAAGCTTTGGCATTATCCGTAGTGATTTTGGAAGGGACGCCAAACCTAGTTATGATCTGATCTTCCAAGAAGTTCATGACAACCTCTTCAGTGGCCTTCTTTGTAGGAATTGATTCAACCCATATAGTGAAATAATCTATAGCTGTCGGGATCTATCGATAGCCATTACTTGAATTATCCTTGAATTCACCAATAAAATCCAGGCCCCATTGTTGAAAGGGTGCCTCCACTACTACCGGTTTCAAAGGCTGTGTTGGGAGTTTTGGTTTGCTGATGAAGTATTGGCAAGGCTGGCAAGACCGAACGTGTTGATAAGCATTTGAAAAAAGCGTTGGCCAATAATAACCAGCTCTCAAGATCATATGGGCAGTAGTACGTGCAACAAAGTGTCCACCACAGTGTCCGGAATGTAATTCCTCCAAGATCTTCTTTACCTCTTCCTTGTTTACGCATCGAAGTATAAATCCATCAGGATTCTTCCACCCAAGTCCATCTTCGGTCAGGAAATACTTCATAGCCTTCAACCTTAAATCCCTCCTCTTGTAATCTACCAGATGATCGGGGAAATACAAGTTCTTTAGATAATAAACTATGTCGGAATACCACTCATCATGTTCTAGTTCACTGACTATTACATTCACCTGCTCATTCTCACCCATCTGTATGGATTCCTGATTTCTTTCTATTAGCATTTGGGCCAGACCTTGTCCCTTTATTATCTTGGTGGCTTTTATCTCTAAGTCATATTCCTGGATTTTCAAAACCCACTTTCCTCGAGTACCCATACAATCTTGTTGGGATAAAACATCCTTCACGGCTGGGTACGAGACATAAGCCTTGATTTTATTGTAACCGATGTAATTTCTGAAATGTTGAGGGATTTAACCAAGGCATAGGTCTGCTTCTCTGTGATAGAGTAGTTCAATTCTGAATCTCTTAGGAATTTTCTCATAAAGGCTACAGGATGTTCATAGTTATCAGCATCCCTCTGCATCAATACGCCTGCGATAGTATCCTGGGATGCAAATGAGAAAATTATGAAATCCGGTGAAAAATCAGGACTAATCAAGACAGGGGCTTAGGAGATGGCATTATTGATATCTTCAAAATATCTGTTAGTCTCATTTCCCCACCTAAAAGCAACATCCTTTTTGAGCAAAGCGCTTAAAGGTTTTATCCTTTCAACAAAGTTAGGCACAAATCTACGGATGAAATTGATTTTTCCGAGAAAATATTGTAAGGCTTTCTTGTTGACTGGAGGGTAGACATCTCTTATAGATTGGACTCTTTCAGGATCAATGGAGACTCCCCCTGGTGAGGCCACGTGTCCCAACAGTTTTCCTTCGTCCATCCCAAAAACAGACTTCTTAGGATTTAGTGAGATGCCATACTTCCTACACCGTTCAAAAACAATCCTGAGGTGGGAGAGATGGTCTTTCCTATCCTTGGACACAACTGTGAGGTCATCTTGGTAAATTTATATGATTTTTTGTATAAGGTCCCTAAAGGAAAAATCCATTGCTCTCTGAAAGGTGGCACCCACATTCATGAGGCCAAACGACATTTTCAAGTACATAAAAGTTCCCTAGGGTGTAGTGAACACAGTCTTGAGTTGATCTTCCCTTTTGAGTGAAACTTGGTTGTATCCTGAGAATCCATCTAGCATAGACATCATCCCTGCCCCTGTGACTCATTGAAGTAGATGTTCCATGTTTGGGAGGGGATAATTATCCTTTAACGACAACTGGTTGAGGTTGCGGAAATCAACACACAGGCAGATATCACCATTTTTCTTCTGAACAACTACCAAGTTTGACATCCAAGACGAATACCTGATTGGGGCTATGATACCAGCATCAACCATATTTTGAAGTTCCTTTTGTATCTGTCCAGCTAATTTCGGGTTGATATGCCTTAACTTTTGTCGGAATGGCTTGGATCCTTCCACCAAGGGTATAACATGTTGGATAGCATATCCTGTATAGGCCTTTAAGTCATCATAGTTCAAAGCAAAGGTGTCTCTGAACTCCCTAATGAGCTCTAGTATTTCCTTCCTCTCTTTCTCGGTAGTCCCTTTTCCTATCTTGACCATTCTCGGGTCCATCTTAGTACCAATGTTGAATTCCAAGGCTTCCTCAGCTTGCTTATTGGTTCTTTTTCCTTTGAAAATATCATGCCTGTCAAATAGGTTCTCTAGAGGAATGCAACCCTTTGGTAAGGTATTGTTTTGCAGGTTGATGATTTCCAAGTCCATAGAATCAGCCAGGAAAGCAACTTGTGTATCTGTGAATTCTTTGTTATTCTCCATAAATCTAATAATTTGATCATCGTCCTCGAAGACTTGCCAGTGCTCAAGATTGTCGGGGATAGAAGGTCTAAAAAGAACCTCCATTATGCACAGATCATGAAGAGGTCCTTCACATGGTTGCAGAGTGGAAGCTGAGACAGCCAAAGCATCAGCTACATGGTTTTCTTCTCGAGGAACAACTTCAATGGATATCTTTTTGAAGGATTTTGAAAGAGTCTGAGCTACATCTCGATACCTTTTTAACTTCTCATTCTTAGTCGCAAATCTCTTCAGAACTTGTGACAAGATGAGGTCTAAGTAACCTTTCACTTCCAGGATTGTAACACCCTTGTCGATTGCCAGATTGAGTCCCAGAATCAAAGCTTCATACTCAGCCACATTATTGGTGCAACATGATTCCAGCCTATATGAATGGTAGAAGACCTCACCTGATGGAGCTGTTAAAACTATTCCAACACCTGATCCAAAGATTGAGTGTGAGCCATCGAATTCCAAGGTCCAGATTCCTTCTGTTTCCTCAACTGTGTCCATGTCCAACTTTCCTTCCTAAATGAACCAATCATTCAGACCACTATTGATGCATAAAATTTGATCATCTATCTCATCTGGATTTTTGACTGGTGATCCAACAAAGGGCTCATTGTAGATTGTGTAAAATCCTCCTTTAGGATGAGGGATGATGGCTCTGGACTGCTCTTTGTGAGTGCTCCCATTCAAGTTCTGAATAAGGTCATTGCGGAGGATAATCCTGAAATTATTAGTATCATTCATGACAACCACATTCATCAAGAAAGGAGCGTTGGGACAAGATTCAAAGGCAACCTCGAGATTGTTGATGATTCCTTTTGTGAAATTATCTCTGGTATTTTCTTGTGAGATTTTTAGGCCCAATTGTTGCATAATTTCTTCTGTCATTATATTGGTTTTGGCTCTTGGGTGCAGGAGACATTTGTGGAGGAGAAAGTCTTTGACTCGGAGGGAGACATAAAAGGGTTTGAACTCACAATTTTTAGAAACAGGGTGTCCCACCTGATGAATAAAAAGAGAGAAGTCTTCAGGAAGACTTGGCTCAACGTTCTTGTGCGAGTTATCCACAACTTCATCCTCTGGATGGGCCCTCTTTAAAGGAGGTTCTTGAGGAGAGATAACACTCTCATGAGAAAGGCTCCATTTCCTTTTGGTGGGAGAAAATTCGATCTGGAGGATGCTTGGATGTTCAGGTTTTGCCATAGGTTCATTACTTGGATCCCATAGTTCGCAATTCAGGTTTCTTTGCTGAATGTAGTCATCAAAATCAAGATTTCTTTCAATTTGAAAGGCCATGTCTTGTGCTTCTTCTAAAGTTGTTGGTGATCGGTCCTTAACGTTGAATTGCAAGGTTCCTTCTAAGGAGGACAAGAAGTGATCGATGATGGCTTGTTCTGAGCCCACCTTTAATCAGATCTTCTTAAGGAAAAGGTTGAACCTATCACTGAAGTCTCTTATACTTTAACAAGGTCCCTTGCAAATGTTGAAATATTGAGAAAAGGAGTCTTGTGAATTCTCACTATCACACCACCTTATTTTAAAATCTTTTTGTAACACTTCAATGTTTTTTATGCTTCCCTTGGGACATCCATCAATCCAAAATTTAGCATCTCCTATAAGAGAACTCGCAAAGAGCCTCATAAAGACATCAGGGTGATCTTGACTGGTCAAATGAAATTCAATACTATTGCAAAAATGGGTCCAATGTGAGTTTCCAGGGGTGCCCTTTCCTGAAAAGAAAGGTAGCCAAGAGTTTGCATCTGTGGGAAAATCATGTAATCCACCTTGGATGTTGCTAAAGTCAAAGCAATTGAAACTTTCTGAATGAGACCATTTGTGAGGATTTGGATTGGTTGGAGGCACATGGTTTATTAAAGTGGTGGTTGCCACTGTAGCGGGATTTGAGTATATTTTTCCGCTACGAGTCGTCATGGAGTCGCTAGATAGTTTTCTTGAAACTATCAAAGGATAGGGGAAAAAAGTTTTAGTGGAGTCGCCAAGTAATCTTGTAAGAGAAAAGTCTTTGAGGCAAGGCTTACCAAAGGTTTTTCGTTGAGGAAGATTGACTCAGTGTTCCCTGGAAACGACGCCAAAATGTTATCACGCAGTTTGTATTTTAGGTCATAGGCTACGGGATGGTGGACAAACTGGCATAACAGGAACCTTCCCCACCCAATGTCACCTCGATGGGGAGGTTCTTTCTGTTTAGGGAGGTTAGCTTAGGGGAGACGTCCCCGGTAACCTGGGGTTTGAGGAGGCAAAGATTATAAGGTCAAGAGTTAAGGTTTTCCCTCCTCTCAGGTTACCACCAGTATCAGATAATCTGGCTAATCAGCCAATAAAGAAGTGAACTCCCTGTTGAGAACACATGCCCGGAACAAGACAATAACAACACAATATGTATATTTGCAGGTTATAATTCAAAGGGTTAGTACTTCTTAACTATCTGATTTCATTTAATAAGTAGAATAGAAGATAAGACGAGGTCAACGTTCAGCTAAATCACCTATGCAAGATTACCAATTTATCAATATCTGTAAAAATGACTGAGCCAACGGTATATTTCAATCAACAAATTGCTCAGTAAATGCTTGACATCATCTTTTAATTTCTTGTTTGCTAGTTAGAAGGCTTGATGCGTCAAGTATGATGTCAACCTAAGTTAGTGGCATTAGGGTTAGTTAGGGTTTCAAAAATGAAAGTTTTAAAAGATGATTTTGCACACTACAAGCTCAACGTTGGAGAAAATACCAGTGCCTTAGGGTAAAATGGAGTCAAAAGCAAGGGCAAAAGGTCTCGAGAGGACTTAAACTTAGAGACTAGAAGGTAGGGTTCCAAGGTGCTGCAATGGCAGGGCCCTAGAATCAAAACCCTAAGGGAAGGAGGCTCACTCCGGTGTTGCTTAAGCAAGGCCTCGTGCTCCTTCCTCTTTCTCTAAATACACTTGGAAAAATGACTAGCTTCAAAGTACAGATTTAAGGGAGAAAGTGTTGCAAGGGCAAGGATTTCAAACCCTAGAAGGTTAAAACCCTAGGTGTAGATTCAACTAGGCCTAGGACGTCTCCTTTTTTCAACCTATAGCTTCAATGCTAGCTCAGAAAAAGGGAGAAAAGTGTAGCAACGACTAGGCTATATCTTCCTTCATCAATGGCTAAAACAATTTCTCAATCAAGGGGACATATAGCAGTGACCTACTTGTGTGCTTGCTACCTAGGGTTTCAAGATTCAGCAATGTAATAGCAAATGTAAGAAATTAAGCCTACAACCATTCACTTAAGAAGTTTTGCATGAAAAATTCACTTACATGACATGAATAAAGCATAATCAACCCCTAGTTGTAAACCTTCCTTGAGAGAAACACCATATATGCCAAGAGAAATCCTCCAAGAAGAGTTGCGCCTCACTTGAAACACCAAAAATACCAAACAAAAGGCTAAAAGATAGTATCTCACAAGAGAGTGAGTTGTGTTATGTTAAAATGAGGGAAAAACGTCCTCAATATATACCAATCCATGACCTCTTAATTACAAAATAGGTCATTAAAATAGACGACAAGGATGACTACAAAATTTACACTGTTTTTACATTAAATTCTAGAAAAATGACATAATATGAGCAAAAGGTGGGACGTCAAGCCCTTATGTGGGAGACGTTGGTCGTTTTTGGGCATATCCAACATCTAGAAGCCAGACGTTAGCCCTTCTAGGGCTCCTCCAAGGTGCCACACGTGCCAAACAACCTCATCACACTGCCACATGCTCAAGATAATGTCCAAGTCTCCTGGGTGACGTCATGTCCATCAAAGGCAAACGCTCCATCTGCAGTGGGTGATTCCCCCTAGGCCGGGCTCTGCCAAAGTGTCTTGGGTGGAACGTCCTTCTTTCTTCCTGTGCAAAGTCTCATCACGACATTGTCCTATCTCTACCATCCCAACAACCATCTGATGGGCTCTTCAGCCCCATGGAGGTCTGAGCTAATCATATCCCCATGTGTACCGGTCCACTGGTACATGTTCGTCGGGTATGGTCCTGCACATCAAAAACTTCGCCCTCCATGGGCTCATCAGTCCTTGGGATCATAGTAATGTCAATCATATTTCATCATTAACTTTATCAAATACATGCATAAAACGCCTAGCATATCATCTAATAGCTCAAAGACATTACACTGATCTACTATACAAAGTTGAAGAAATAGACAGAATAACCTATTGGGCCAGTATCCATAAGAAGAAGTTTCCACAAAAGATTATTCAAACCATGTAACATGAAGTGATATGGTCTAAGGGTGTCCAGTCATAAGGAAGACCAGGGGTAAGTATTGTCCGTGGGTGCCTTTGTAGGAGGTGAGCTGTACCCATCATGGATGCAGTTTTTTCCAAGCCCTTTCATTGCCTTTATTCTTTTCTTATTTGTTACCTTTTATTTCCTTTTTACTTCAAGGTCTGACCAGAGGACACTGCCTTCGCATGGTGACCAGAGCTGACAGTGTTACCCACTAGTATTTTCACAGAAATGATAAGGTTGGCTCGTGATGAGACCCCCTTTCCCTTGGCCATGCAACCAAGGGTCAATGCCCTGGCGTGGTGACCGGATAATGGCAATGTCATACTTCTAGATACCTATGAACATAATGGGTCGGCTCATGATGAGACCTCCCATCCTCTTGGTTAGGTCTTGTTTTATTATTTTTCTTCGGGTCCCTTTTGTTTCTTATCGAGAGGCCTTTTATTGCCTTCTCGGGGACCCCTGGACGAAGCATATCTAGGTTTTATTTCCTATGGATTTTATATTTTACCGACTGCTTTTACCCCCTGGGCCTTTAGCCCCTTCTTCCCATAGGACGAAATGTAACCCCTCAAGTAGGTCATCCTAATGCCCAGACTAAGGGAATGTGATGGATGTATGAGAGATAAGATGTAAAGTGATAGTATGGTGGGAGCGGACGATGGCTCTTCAAATCCCCCATGTTGGCTAACCAAAACCCATGGATACAAGCTTGCTAGGGCACCCCGTTAATCCCCCCAAAAATGGTCAAGTGGGTTAGTGTAAGATCCAAGCAGTTATCAGAAATGTAAGGAACCTGATGCATATATAACAAAGTTATAATGATCAAACATGATACATACCATGATACTCGTACCAATTACCTCATGGAGCAAGAGTCTTCTCTGATGCAAGTCCAAGATGATGGTGATGGATGTTGCTAATGCTGATATGACAAATCTGGTGAAGAAGAAGAAGGATGGGCCCTCCAGGGACATGCTCAGGTCAATCTTTCTCTCGGTACTCCATGTCTAGGACCTGTGGGCCTTGAGACATGATCTCCTAGTTATCCCTAGAAAACGGGGATAACAGGGTGCAACATAAGTTTCAGGTGGGCGATAAAGTTTGGTTGCACTTGCAGAAAGAACACCTTAAAGGACCCCATAGAAAGATTCGCCCACTCCTTTATGGTTTGTACACCATCACCAATTTCATGGGGGATAATGCTTTTGAGCTCAACATTCCTCCTTTCCTTGGCCTGCACCCAGTGTTCAACGTGGATCTCCTTCTCCCTTATTTCCCACCATTATTGGACACCTTAGAAGTAGCAGAACAACTGACACCAACAGAGCTCAACCCTGACTTCATACAATAGGCATCCAATGATCAGATTTTGGACACACATATCAAGGTCACTCGACAGCAAAGGATCTAGCTTTATCGAGTCGTCAAAGCAGGGCAACTCCTGCACCAAGGCAAGTGGCTCACCCGTGGCCATATTCAGCAGAAATTTCCTCATCTAATGGGGGAACTCAATGCAATGGAGACCATTTATTCATAAGGAGGGATGATTGATCTAGGTGGATATCGGTGGCCACCCACCTTTTCCAACTGGTTCAAAACAGTTTTCTGGCAATTTTGGTAATTTACTATTTTTAGCAATTTTTCATTTCCGAAGCCGTTTTGAGGCCCTAAACGATGTTTTTTGGGAAAAAGGTGAGAAATATGAATTTCCTTCAATATTGACCCCAAAATGAATCTCCTCAAAAATACCTTTCCAATGGGCTAACATATGCCTAAAACGAAGATCCTATGCAAAAGTTACGACACCGGGAAGTTGATGTACTAACTTACCCAAACGGGGCCCACATAACTTTTGGTGCTTCATCTCCTAGGTTTAGGTTTTTGGATGTCTAGGGTTTTTGGAATTCCTGTTTATTTTAAAAATTCCTTCAGAGAGCATTGTAACCATCTTCTTGCGAATGAGCGCAACCGTCACATCTCTTCTCAGAGATAAGTCGCCACCATTCCAGCAATCTTGTTTCCACTGCATTTTACAGTTTCAACTTATTTCCTTATTGAATAGAAAACCAGTTTTACTGTATCTCTATTATTTTGTGTTAAGCACCTGTTAATAATTTGTATTCATTTTGTTCTTCTCATAAAATATGGATCACCTCTACAACCCCTGAAGCCGGTGCAATGTAGTAGACACTAGGTCTAGTCGTGCAAAGAATATAACACATACCCAACAATGGCTTCTCCATAGTGATCATGCACTCTGTTGTGCAAGCCACATCCCTATGTCTAAAAAGGGCCTCCATGCAGTGGTTAGAAACGATCCTGGGGGCACCTGTCAACATTCCTCTTAGGATAACTCGCTACCCATCCTTATCCTAGAACTCCATCCTCATGTCCTTATAATTCATCCAGATATCTCCTAAGGAGTATAGCCACTGAAATCCTAGCACCACATGGGTGTCTGCTAAATACACAATGTAAATTTCGTCGATCAACGTATAATTTCCCAAGGTTACTTCCAGTCCCCTGATCCTCTGATTACACATCATGTTGTACCCATCCACTACTACTACATTAAATCCTTCGAAATATTCCATAGGGATATTTCTCCTAGTGACAAATGCAACCTCAATGAAGTTGTGGGTGGCCCTATCATCCACTAATTCCATAACCCTTTGACCCTGCACAATACCTCTAATCCTGAAGGTATAATATTTAGGTACCCCTCAAAGTGTATCAATGGTTACTCCCTCGGGTTTATCTTGCAATGGTGATTTTTCTATGGTCTACAATGACCCACCACTGTCATGTCCAATACCTTCTTCCTCCCCATCATCCTCCTTGTTGGAAACTACCTTGATGTAATGGACCTTACCTTTGACCATACATTTATGAATTGGTTCCCACGAATCTTTACAATTGAATCAAAATTTCTTCCTCCTTAGTTCTCTCTAAGTCTCCTCATCTGTTCCATCCTTCCATGTTCATGACTTTTGTGGTGGCCTTGTCTCCTTATCTCCTTGAGGGATGAAGGATTTTGTTGGTACCTTCTTGTTGACTGCATCCTTCATGTCCTGACATCTCATGATGGCTTCATGCAGTTTGGTTGGCCTAAAGGCCTTCACCCATCCTCTCATAGGTTCATCTAGATCCTCTATGGATAGCATTACCAACCTTTGTTGAGAGATATCTGTCACCATAACTTCCATCCTTTGAAAATATATGATATATGCTTCTGGTGTGCTTGTCTATTTCAACTGTGCCAATTGCCTAAAATGTATCTCAGGGTCCTTCTGGTCAAACATGTCCATCACGTTCTGAGTGAAGTCCACATATGAAGTGATTTTGGCGTGCCCTAATGTCACCAACCCATTGTACCTCCATTAATGAGATTCTCCTTTTAAGTGGAGGGTGGCATACTTAATTGCTTCAGCTTCGTTCATTAGATTAAGTTGGAGATAAGTATCCAACTTATGTACCCAAGCTTTGGTCGTGCTCTTTGCAGATCCATCAAAGGGTGGAATAATCAACCTTCCCACCTTACAGATGAGATCAAATTTTTGTGGGATCTGTTCTCCCTTGTTCCTCTCCTTCGGACCATATTTATGTTTAAGGTCAAAGAAGTCTTTATAGGAAAAAAATTCACGAATATATTCATGCACTGTCTTGTACTCCTTCTATGAGGTGTTAATATCAAACTCTTGACCCAGTTGCTCTAGTGCCTCCATAGGTTTCTCTATCGGGAACTGTGTTAATAAAGGCCTAGGCATATTTAGGATCCTACTCTGGGTTAGGGTATGGTTATTACTACCTTCTACATAATATCCACTTCCTTTATGGCTACCATGTAAATGATTCCCTTTTGAGCCTTTAAGGTTTTTATTTTCTTGAGTGTTGGTAAGGAACTGTGATAGGAATCGTGTCAATTGTCACTACTCAGCGACCATATGTCGTTTCTCATTGACCATGGATTCCAATATCTATGAGACTTTGTCTTCACCATGGTCCCCCATGCCTCCTTCTGGATTTGACTATGCATGATTTAATTCTGTTTTTTTCGGCGATTCTTGAGAGGCATGTCCCCCACGCCCTTTTCTTATAGGAATCATAGGCTGGTAGAATAACCAACTTTGATACCACTGTAATTTCCCCAACCAGGGTAGATGGGGAGTATATGTTTGTTAACCAAGTTATTAATATTCTTTGAGTGATTTAATCAAACAATTTGTAGTTGTTATCAAAATAAGCATGTCTCATACAACCATTACACATAAAATAGAGAAGTTAACCATGGAATATTTATTATGGATGGACAAATCAAAACCACACAATAAAATAACTCTACTAGTTGTAAAAACAACTTACAAAACCCTCCTACACACAAGCTATTAGCTGCACTCCAGTTGTAGAAACTAACAAAGACACAACAAGAACATGATGACGATGATGCCAAATTTCCATGATCAGTGAGGGATCCTTCTTTACCTGTATTGTCTCGGAATCCTCTTGCTTAACCTAATCACTTATGTCTAACGTAATTCCTGCAGTCTTATGTCGACGATGCCTCGCAGGATGATGGTGAAGCATCTAGCGGGGCCTCACAGGGAAACATGTGCCCAACCTGCGAGGATGTCTCATGTCATGGATGTGCGAAATCCTTTGAATGTAGGTGGATCTGATGAGGGGTTTCTTCTTGAATACATGCAAAAATTCCCTATGTGAATTTTTAAGTATCCAAGCTCTCTTTGGAATAGAACCAAACACCACAATGAACTCAAATGAGGACTCCATATGAACCCCCCCTTTGTCTATCTAGGGTGGATATTTCACCACTAAAACTAAACCTGCAATGGAAGGGCTTTACCCAAAGCCCTAACAAAAACATTGGCTACAAAGAACACTCAATAAGATGTCAAATCATAATGCCAAGGGGAAGGGTTTCTCCTATATTTATCCTTCCTTTAGATCTTCTATATCTTTCCCCCATTTTGACCAAATCAAATATTCACTTTATTTTTCTCTCCAATTCCATTAAATATAATTGTTTATTTTATTTAATGTCACATTTAGGGTTTGACAATATTTTTGCTTAGTGACACCTCCTTGACTCCCCTTTTTCTTTGTTGACTATAGCCTATGGGAGTTTTATAAGCTATTTAGTCACCCCCGCATCATGATCAATTGGGAGAAAACATTACATTATTGTACCTCCAGGCTCTCCTATTGAGTTTATGATTTTTCTTCCTAGGGTAGAGTTTGACTGGTAACAATTTTGGCACCATTGTCGGGAATAAAGTCAATCCTCTAGTTATCTAAAGTTTGGTTTCAAGAATAAATTTGGTGAGTAAGATTTGAAGGTTTTCATAAGTTATCTAGCCTATCAACTCCATTGAGGAGAAGAATCCCAATTCCCTTATATATTCTAAATCTTGGTTTCTTGTAGGGTGAAGTAAGCATCGTTTTTGGGAATTTTGATTATTCACCTTGGGGACTCCACTTTTTGTTGAATTTGGGTTGAAAATGGAACCTTGGGATTTCCATGAACCCTTTCGTTGCTTTGATTTTAGAAAAAATGATGGATAATCTTAATCACATTCCTTTAGCATGGAAAGAAAATGTTCCAAATTTTGGAAATGAACCATTGCATGCTACACAATACATTTTTTCATTTTTGGAATATGTTTGAAATCTTGGTGTAGTACACGAATACATCTTGATCATCCTATTTTATGTTTCCTTGGATGGAAGGAAAAAGGCTTGTGTTAGAAACGACATTACCCTTAGGTCAATATCATCTGATGAGGGTTTTATTAAAGTATTTTTCAAGCGTTGGGGTCCTCCTTTGGAAATGTTTAAAGATGTTGAAACGATTGAAAACCATTAAATTGAATAAACCTTTACTTTGTCTATTATTGGAATTCAAGAATATGAAATGGATTTAGATGAAGTACCTCCTCAAGGTGTTAGTGAAAAATATTTTGATAAGAAATTGGATGAAATATCTCCTCACGGTGATTGTGATTTCCCTATACCATATAGAAATGGAGTGTCGTATTTGGAATCCCTTAGTATGGATGAAGCTAAAGAGGCATCCATGGAATGTACCATTCATGAAAACCAAAATCCACCTCTTATGGGTATAGATGAAAATTCTTCTTATGATCCTCTTGAAGAACGTGAACACTTTGAATATCAAACTTATGATGAATACCTTAAAGAATAACACTTATATAATTGGATTGAAGTTTTCCATCAAAGGAAAGGGGAGATAGATTCTTTATTCCTTGAGTTTCAAAGGAATCCTTAATTAGAGTTGGAGGCTGAAATAAGAAAGAATATAGAAGAAAAATATGCCCCTTTGAACTTAATTGAGAAATAAGAATCTATGACTACAACTCATGAGGAAGAATCACTTGATAATCCAATTGAAAATCAGGGAAATGAGAATGAAAAAATATCATTCAGTGAGGGAATTAAGGAAGAGGCACTTCATAAACCCATCAATGAGGAAGAGTTCAAGGAATATGAAGTTATAAAGACATACCTTGATGGTAAAAACAACCATTTTTTTTCTTATCCACCTAAAAATGATGATATCCCTTATCAAATTTCCAAAATTTGTGATCCATATTTTGAGAATTTTGAAGAAGTAGTGGAATTTCTCTTGAACCGTGAAAAATATGATGACCTTCGTGCTAAGATCCTTGTTGACCTTTTCCATATTGGAAGCTCTAAATGGGATATAAATTGTTTCTACTTTGAAGGTGATCACATTTATGACATTGATTCTAAGGATGAATATGTGATTAATGTGATTGAAACTTATGAACAATATCACTTAGGAAGTTTTCTTTAAGAAGTTGATAATCCAAATCTTGAAGAACATGAAGTTGAGTGGATATTAAAGGATTTTTCAGGAATCCAAGGATATCCAAATAATTATCAATATTTGAGAGATAAATTGCCAAGATTCCATGGAGTTAGTGATTCACCTATCTTAAACATTTCATATTTCATCAATGTTATTTCAAAGATCAACATTAATCATGAAGATGTTAAAATGAAGATGTTCATGTTGTCCTTGTCTTTTCTCAAGGATGATATTTTGGATTGGTGTGGATAACTTGGTGAAGGAAAGATCTCATCACTTTCATATTTCTTCAATGTATTTCTTGATATTTGGTCTCCTCTTTGTGGAAAGGTTAAGTGTGAAATGGTTCTTGAGTATTCCTTTCCTTGTGTCCTAGAAATATTACCCTTGACCTATGAGTGTCCTCATCCTCATTTCTTATCTTTTAATTGTTCCCCTTCCCTACCTTTCACCAAGACAACCAAGGAAAATCAACCATTTCAATGTAGATCTCAGGTGGATTTTCCTTCACAACCCTTGTTCCTCAATGATTTCACAAGTAAAGTCAATAGGTTGACCCACTCCTATAATTACATTAGCGCTATTTTCCTTTGGATGGAGGATGTTTTTGGAGGTATTAATCAACATTGGTATATTTTGGGCCTTATACTTCATGATTGTACTCTTATTTTGGTTCCAAACTTAGGAGTGACCAAGACTCTCCCCGATATCCAAATAATATTTGATATATCCATGTTTTGGATTATAACATGTTACCTCCTCTCAAGTAGGGGTAACTAGAGGAGATCATTCTCCATGATTCACATTTGTAGACAGTGATCCTAGAGATGACAATCAACATTCTACACATACAATTGCCCCTCAAATGCATCCCCCCCATCATTTCTCATTTCAATCGCTTGATCAACATGGTTCATCTGATGATGGTGGTCCAACACACATGAGGTACATTATTCATTGTTTCATACAAAGTTTTACATTTAATGCATTAGGAATTTAGGTGAGCATCATGGGTTGAAGTCGGATAATAGATCATGATTCTTGGAATTTATGATTTTTGCCTTGTTTCATCTTGGTGGCCATCCTATGTGTCATAGTCCAGTGTTGTCACTCTTTGGGAATAGGTGTAATATTGGGAGGTCTTGATAGGGATAGCATACCATTCCCTTCCATACTTAACATTTTTCATATTGATTCCTCATGTTGTCCTACCTTTTAGAAGTGGTTGTTACATGTACTCCAAAAAGGATCATGCCTTCATCCTCTTATGAAAAGAGGGGGCATGAATGCTCGAGATTGATGCAACTAGTAAAAGAATGGAAAATGAAATGGGATGGAAAATGATAAATCAAAAGAAAAATATCATCTTGAGCTCTACCCCCTCACTATGAGGCCATCACCCCAAGTCCTAATGCACTAAATGAATATCAAATTAAAAGGACTTAATTGAATCCCAATAAAAATAAATTCATAAACGTAAAAAGGGTCTTGTGAAGCAACAAATGAATATAAAAAGGAACTAATAGGGGTTTGGAAAGATAGAGGAAAGGGTAACTCAAAGCATGAAGTGCTCCCTCTACAAAGGAACTCATGGATATGAACCCACACATGACCTTGCATGTCAATGACACCATGACCATGAAGTAAACCCCATGTCATATCATTCACTTATAGTTACACTTTGATGGGTTTCTCAGGAACTACTCATCTACTTGGGTACTGGAACACATAATAGGGTCTTATGATGGTCCTCCCATTCCTAAACTTGGAAATTTCATAAATTCTTGAGCTAGTGTGAATTTTGAAGAAGATACCTAATGTGAATTGATTACGTGGTTGTTGTATTGTGTTGTGACCTACTTTTTATGATTCTAATTAAATACTCTTGTATCCATGATGGTTGGTTTTAGTTGACTTCTCGAAGCCTTGCTTGATGTTGATGCACCCTTGGAGATGGTCCTGTGAAGGACGTTTTGGTGCTTATACTTTGGACGTTTCACATTGCATGGAGGATGGCAGGCCCCTAATGATGAGCATTGAACTAATTCATGATTTTTCATGCCTTTGGACACCATCCAACACCTCCTAGAACTTGTATCTTGCATCGATTATCTGAGACATTGAAGATATATCCATATGTATAATTTAGAGGGTAGGAAGCCCACAACTTGGATGTTGCACCCCTCCGAGGACATTAGGGTTTGGATGGATTCCATTTCACCCGATGAGGATGGTATACCCCTTTGGAGGGATGATGGATACATTTTCCCTCATGATGTTGACACTTTCACCTGGGGCATTGCACATCTAGAGGATGATGTCATGCTTGAAGTGATATGACTTTGCATTGAGCTGACCTAGCACATGAGTGATGAGTTGGCACCTTGTTGATGATGAGATGTCACTACAAGGAGACCACCTTCTTGTGTATATTTTCACATAACCTCCCCAAAAAATTATTCTCTTAGTTTTTTATAGAATAGGTTGTTAGCAGACGCAGGCAACCCGAGGTTTTTGCGGAGGTTTTTTTTTGTGCTCCTTTATGGTAAAAATCCCCTAATGCGCACCTGAAAACTATAGGAATAAGACTTAAATGTTCAAACACACCATCACTATTCATAGTGGAGGTGTGCAGCTATAAGTTTTTGCAGAGGTATTTTCTACAATGCATCTTTAAGGTATGTACACACTGGTCATATCATGAACAATACAAAACCAGTGCATCCAAGTTCCAATAGCACCACCATAATTTATATAATAAAATTACATGCATCGAATAAATCGAACTGGCACCGTTGAACAGTATGTAATGGGATGTTAATAAAGAATAAAAAGCTAGCACATATGTGTTTCAGTAGCACTACCATAATTTATAATAAAATTACATGCACTGAATAAATTGCACTGATATTGTTGAATGATAACCCTGGTGTGTATTTATGTTGAAAGGCACATCATGGTAGGGTAAATAAAAAAAATTACCAAACCTATTTTCATTTTTATAATGCATCTTGTGCTTCCAAACTCTCAAGCAAGCACTGATGCTCACCTTTCTTCCTAAAACACCCTTTTTTTGGTGCTCTACACTAACTAGGATAGATCCATTGGCGGATTCCACACATTTCTAAATTTTAGAAATTACCACAAATTTTCATTTCCTCTCAACAGTGAAACTCTACCTCTTCACAATAGAAGAGACCAGGTAAATTATTTATTACCCTCCTTTTTTCATTTTCATCCAATCAAAATTAGAATTTATCTTGAAATTTCACATTTTTTTCAATTTGTTTTTTCACACAATGTGCTTGAATAATTTGTCTTACCCCGAAGAAGTTCATAATGTGTTAAATATATAGTGATCACCACTGTCAAAGAATCCATATATGTTCACGCTAGTGTTGTTGAATCTAGCGCACCACAATAAATTACTAAAAAACAAAGCGATGTTTCCTTCAAAATGCCCCGACACCAACGCAAATTGGGCTTGTACCCGCACCATCCCATTACACTTCATTAACCACATCACTAGCTCAATGATATATAAAATTTAACCTAGAAATGCACCAATTTCAACTAACTGCACTGGGACGGACTGGAAAAATAACGGCTTGACAAGTCGATGTTCAAATGAACCTCCATTGTTTATTAAAAAATACACACACCGAATAAATCACATCGATGTTGTTTAACATTATGCACCGATAGACTTCATGTAATTAATTGCATCGCTAACACAATGATTTATAAAATTTAATGTAGCGGTGCAACAATTGTAATTGAACGCACCGACACTATATACAAAAACACACTGGGACATATATTTCCCAAATTTTCATAGTAGGGAGTCTCATTGGATGCATCGTTCCCATTTCACTCTCATTTACAATGCATCAAGGAACAAAAGGACGGTTATCCACTATCACTGTGGTACCGATGCATTAATAATAACACCTCGCACCATATTTTTGTTTAATTTCAGTGGATGCCCTATAATCGGTGTTGTCGATAATATAATGCATTGTTAAAAAAAGTGTCGGTTCTCCAATAGCATGGTAGCATTGGTGCATTTATATTAACACATCACATCACATAAATTCATATTCAACAATTTCACCGGTCGATGCAAATGGATCAAAAAATGCACTGGTAATGTAAAGAGCATGGAATTGGGCCTAATTTTCATAAATTTGCAGCGCAGTGCGTCTTATGGTTAGCACCACTAAGATGCTAGGAACTATTCCAATTGAGATAAACACACTGGTGCATTCTATTAATCAAACACATCACCAAGTTTTGAAGCACAAATGTCCTATGTGGTGCATCACATAAATAAATGTATTGGTAATGTCTACTACAACATAGCGAGCAAAATACATAATAATTTACCATCTTAGTTCGTTTTATGGAATGCCCCGTCACCGATACATTATAATACAAATGCAATGATAACAATGCATACAAATCTCGAATGAAGTGTGAGTGCATTACTTTAAATGAAACGCATGAAGGCATTTAAGTAAGTTGTACCAAGAAAAATAGTTTAAAAATTATCATTCTGGTGTGCAATGTAAAACACCCTCGTTAATGATGTGTCATGAAAATAAAACGCACTAGTTAAAATTTTCTGATGCATGAACTAACATAGAGAGTCGGTGTGTTTAATATAACCTAGTGCACCACGTGGTTTAACAACAACCCTTAACCTGTGCAATATATATCACAACGCACCACTATAGATGTCGGTACTCAACTAACAATGATGCGTCGATGCGTTATATTTAACAGATGTTTCTTCGGTTTCTAATGTCTGATAAGGAGCATGAGGCGGTGCATATGTATTTGTTAAGAGAACCACTTACTTTTTCACTTTTAATTGCAAACAAAAACTATTTTTAGTTTTTGATAAATACAAATTAATTATACATGTTTGTGTTTTATATTTTAAATTCAATTTATCTATATATATGTTCCTAAAAAGATTTTACGTGAATCAGATACACCAATGACGTCGAGCATAGTAGCAGAAACAACAACAATAGTAGAATCCAAAAGAAAAACAATTTAATTCATAATATACATATGCAAACCTCCATATGGGCTCGATCCTTTGCCACTTCCTCGGTGCTCTACCTTGTATATCCTCCTCCATGGGCCACTTAACTTTCTCCAAGATACCTCCTCATCATTCTTGTAGCCATAATATGAACTCGCATCAATTCTCTTGTAGATTTCATACCTACACGTCCTCTTCTTCGCCTCGAGGGGGTTATCGAATATATCTTTGAGGATGGGGTGTAATTTCATAGCCTTGAAGTATCTATAACTAGTTCCATTTCCTATGGTACCAAGCACATCAACTCCATTCCCTTCCAAGTTCGTCATCCTAGCCCCTACTTTGGCATAATTAAGAATTCTCGGCTCTACGATCGAAGCTTCTCAATGCCCATTTTTCCTATTCAACGATAAAGGACCCTAATGAATGTCTTAATTATAACACTCTGTCATCCTCAAGATTTTCCTAAACTCCATATTGTATATTTAATATAACTTAAGAAGCTCATTTGGAAAAACAATATATGATTCATAAGCTTTGTCAGCATGTCTTATCGCTAAATATTAAGCATTTCCATGGCCTCAGCCTCCCCCTCCATGATATCCTCACACATGTACTTACTAATAATTTCATCATGTTTATTCTTCTCCACACCATGCACTCAATCATTTTCTGATCCAGAAGGGGAACATGAGAAATAAGCTCTTTCTCTCTATGTTGTTGGATTCCCTTATCCTTCTCTCCCATTTATTCTGCCACATCATCATCTTACTAGAATAGGACCAGCTTAATGTAAATGATTTCCTCACTCGTGATCATTAACCTGATCTGCCTCTAGATAGAATTGATCCTTTGCCACTCCCTCAATGCTTTGGCCCACATCTCCTCCTTCGTGGGTCGATCAAATTTCTCCAAGATATCATTCTCATCATATCTACCTCCATAATAACTAGCGTCAATTCATTTGTAGATCACATACATATATCTCCTCTTCTTCTCCTTTTGGGGATTATCGAATATCTCTTCGATGCTGGAGATGAATTTACCAGCCGGAATCATACAATTGGTTATTGGAATATTGTAGCATGTCATCTTCCAACATTCAATTGTACAAGTGTGACTGAGAAATTCCTTCATAGCATCAAAGAGTTATTCGATAAGGCCCCTGATACAAAGAAGAGGAAGTCTAGATATGTGATATACAAGAAAATTGATGTTATTTCTTATAGCAACAATGATGACAAGAATGGTATCATGGATAAAGTTGAGCGGCCTATGGAGGAGGAGATGCAGGCCAGAGCACTGAGGGATTCACCAATGATCGAGTCTATCTAGAGGGAGGTCAGGTTCACAATCAAGAGTGGCAAAATCGTTGCCATTAATTCGTTCCTATTGGTGGAAGATAAGGATGTGGTGGAAGAAATGGGAGAGCAAGACAAGGGAAACTAGCGACAGAGAGAGCAAGAGTTTGTTTCCCATATGTGTCCCTTTTGAATGAGAAAGTGATTGAGTGCATGGTTGTGGAGAAGAGGAAATGTGATGAACTTCTTAGTAATTACATGGGTGAGGATCTTATGGAGGAGTGGGTCGAGGCTAAGGAAATTCTTAATATTTAGTGATAAGACATGCTAACAAAGATTATGGATCATCTGTTGTTTTTTCAAATGTTCTTCTTAACTTCTATTAAATATACAATATGGAGCTTAGTTAAATCTTGAGGCTAACACAATTTTATAATTAAGACATCAACTAGAGTCCTTTCTTGTTGAATAGGGAAAATGGGCACTGGGAAGCTCTAACCGTAGAGCTTGTTAGTCCTAACTATGCCAAAGTAGGGGCCAAGATGATGGACTTGAAAGGGAATGAAATTGATGTGCTTGGTGCCATAGGAAAGGGCCCAGGTTACAGATACTTTAGGGATACAAAATTTCTCCCCATCCCTAAAGAGCTATTTGATAAGCCCCCTCGAAGCGAAGAAGAGGAGGTGTAGGTATGAGATCTAAAACTGAATTGACACCAGTTCATATTATGGCTACAAGAATGACGAGGAAAATATCTTGGATAAATTCAAGCAGCCTATGGAGGAGGAAACGTGAGGTAGAGCACTAAGGAAGTGGCAGAGGATCGCGTCCATGCATTAAATTATGAGTGGCACCGAAGAGTGATCTATGTTTTTTCCTCCGCAAAACTTTAATTGTGGAGGTTTGCATACGTACTTTGTCAAATAAATTATTTCTCGATGCATTTTTACATAACAACCACTTTGGTGCGATTACAATCGTACCGGTGTGCTATAAACAATATAGCACACATGTATATTGTTTTTTTTCAAATCATGTTGATGTTGTTGTTGTTTGATTTATAAAATGTATAATAAGTACGCTAATGATTTCTCTTTTTTTTAATTAAATTTAAGATGTATCACTCATTAGAATTTAGAGTTGTCATATAATGTTTAACTTTTTTCTATGAAATCGTTTACTTTGAAATGTAATTGCGAAAACTTAAACTATTAATGCCATATAATGTTAAATTCATCTTCAAGGTGAATTGTTTAATTTCAAGCAAGATACAATATGTTGATTAAACATGTTTACAAAGAAAAATTACTTTTATGAAATGTTATTTTTTCATTTATTTTATTGATAACATTATAATAATTGTTCATAATTACATTTATAATTGCTATATTTATGAGTAGTGATGGTACAGATATCTTCCATATTGGGATGTTCATTTTTTTTCAATTGTTATATTGGGATGACTTATGCCAAGTGTCATATAAGACTATAAAATGCACCTCACTTTATATTAATAATATAAACAAATTAATAAAGGTGTTAATAGAATCAATATGATTTTTTTAGTCTATAGGGGAAAATATTAATCTTTTAAAAATGATTGTGTTAAAATTTTAGTTCAAAAACTGATCCAGGTGGATATTGGTGGCCAACCACCTATTCCAACTGGCTCCTCTTGTTCATTTTTTGTTCAACACATTCTTTTGTACTTCTTTTTAATTGTCAGGTCTACACTTCAGGGGATTTATGAAGCCCTACACATCTTCCAAGTGGATATCGTTGGTCTCTCACCTAATCCAAATGGCTTATTTTGTATGTTTTCATGTGAGCACATCTTGTTGTACTTCCATGGCCGTTTTGGAGGCCTAAACTGTGTTTTTTTGGCTCGCCATAGTCAAATTGTACATGGAGTTAGATATTGAATGTGTAATGTGTATCTCTCTAAAATACCTTTCCAACGGGCTATCACACGCCTAAAACAGAGGTCGTATTGAAAAGTTACGACCCCGGGAAGTTGAGGTACCAACTTACCCATAGGGGCCCACATAACTTTTGGCGTTTCACCTCCTAGCAGGATGTCTACGGTTTTGGAATTCATGAGTAATATCAAAAAGGCCTTTGGAGCCTTAGTGTAATAATTCTACTCAAACATATGTGCATAGCAGCCACATCTCTTCTCAGATATAGCTACCACCATTCGAGCACGTGTTTTAGTTCTGCAGTTTTACAGTTTCAACCTATTTCATTTATTCAATAGAAGTTATTGTTCACTGGATATATGTGTTATTCTTCATATCTCTATGTTTATTGTATTCAGTTTGTTAATCAGTTCGTTTTGCTCCTAAATCCGGATAAAAAACAGAGACATATATTTTTAAATTATGATAAATGTTACACGGCAAATATTGAAATAATAGGAAACAATAAGATATGTGTGTGTGTGTGTGTGTGTGTGTGTGTGTGGAATTAATAAAAATATATCTATAAATGCATGCAATTCATCAAATAATAACATTTATATAAAAATAAATATTTTGAATCCATAGAAATAGATCTATAGATGCATGCAATTTCATAAAAGATGATTTTGTGTAAACTATTTAAAACTATTGGAAAAATGAAACATAATGACAAATGATTTGGAAATGATGAATTTAATTAATTGGTTTATGCAATCCCAACCACCACCATGCTTTTTAACACAAAATAAAATTTGACATAAAGTCATTATCTAACGTGGACATATGATACTTTCCCTCCCAAAAATTTTAATTTTAATTAATGTGCATGCATCCTATGATATTAGTGTTCTATGAAAATTACACAGTTACTAATATTCATTCTCATATTTTTTTATAGTCATGTAATCAAAATCATTTTATTAATACATATGTATGATCAAATAACTAATATACAACTATCATCTGTCCTCCACAATTAATCCTAAGAGATCCTTAAATAAGTGACTCCCATTGTGAGCCTATTTGATATCATAGGGACCTTTGCATCATGAATAATCCAAACATCATAATTTAAAGGGAAAAGTCATTATTTTTCACATGTGGGTCGTATTAGGCCCTAATAAAATCCCTAGTGTGCAAAGATTATAATGGATAAGCTTCATTATTAATATATAAAAATATAAAATATTAAACCAAACTCATTAAACAAAATGAAACAAAATTCCGTATTAGCAGAATTTATAGGGAGCTTAGTCCCCATCTTGATGTAATGGATTATAACATGCAACCAACCATTTTATAAAGCTAATGTCGAATTAAGCAATACACTTACGTGGTTCCATTAAAAATGCAAAAGTACAATTACTCAATCATGTTTTTGTTATGTCCCAAGGAGACATCTAAAGGTAGACCCAATTCAAGGAATTTTTTATATGAGCCATTGGTGGTCTCTGAAAGTTATAGTTTATTAACAACTTGTCACTGGGATACAAACTATGTATTGCATGCACAACAAAAAATTTAGATTCCTTTGTTTTCATAAAGAAATCTTTGTCATTAGAGTGTTCTTGAAATGAACAATTTGCACCTACAATAATGAGATACATGACTATTTTCAAACTACAATGTTCCATGGTTCATGGATGATAAATACGATATATAACGGGTTTCCCTAAAATTTTCAAAATAATAACCATTCATGCACATACTATACATGAAAGGATTCTATGTTTGTATTTAAAATATTCAAGTACTTTCGGTAGACTATAAAGAAGACCAAAAAATGGAATAAGTGCCACTGATTGTTTGGGAGGAACAAATACATGTGAAGGATAAACAACCCAAGATTTACAACATCTATTTTAGACTTGGAAATCATATAAAAAATACCACAAAAAGAGAATTTGATTCAAACATCGGGCACATGCATGGAGGCGACCAAGCTCCATAAAAAGTTTGGTTGTAATTGGTTTGGTATCTACTTTGTGGATGGATAGGAGAAGAGGGAAGTCATTGCTACCTTCCAACAATTGAATGGGAATTTGGTGTGTACTTGGACATTTTTTTTCTCTTAGCTCATACAACATTTTTTATCTTCTAGTAGTGATGTTTTGGGTAGTATTGATATCATACTTTATCTCACTAGAACTCTTTGTTGACTCAATATAAGGAGATGGGTTCACCGATTTAGGATGAAACGTAGTTGATATGGATTCTAAATTTTCAAAAAAGGAGCACATCGAATTATTCCTATGAGTATTTTCTATATCACCTATTGGATTATTGATTGTAGTGGGAGGTATTAGACCATTAACTTTGGGTATTCAATCATTAAAATAATGAGACAATGTAACGCGTTGAAGGTTATTCTTCAACCCTTTACATTTTTAACAATCGAATACCACTAGTGTGTCATAAAATAGATCTAATTCACATTGTAATATCGTTGAGCTAGGCTACAGGTTACTGGAATATGGCATGTTACAATGAATGGCAAGGTAAAGCAGTTGTCCATTTTCATCAAACATTTCCTTGCAATATCTTTCTCTTGATAAAATCTTACAACATTTTAGGACTACTGGAATATATTGCGCATCCAAACTCGATCTTGAATCTTGATCCTACAAAATTCAATGAACGAGTATTCAAATGCATGTGACAAAATTTAATGAACAAGTATTCAAATGCATGTGCATAAATGACATAAATTCAATCAAATAAATGAATAATAAATAAAATCTAGACTTACCTCAAATAGAGTGGGGGAAGTTGACAAACTAATTGCAATGATATGGAATGAGCTAGAATATGAAGTATTGGCCATTTGATATTATAACCTTATTTTCCCTACATTTGAGTCAAAACCATCGTCAATGCGTGCATGAATCCAATATTAAAATTTATCAGTGTGTTTATGTATTTTATAATGCATCGGTGTGTGTGTGTGTGTGTGTGTGTGTGTGTGTGTGTGTGTGTGTGTGTGTGTGTAATGCATCGGTGCGACAAAGTATGCAATGCATTGACCATCACATCCATTACAACCTCTGCAAACTAAAACATCTGTAAATTTTAATAGCAGAGGTTTTCATTTCTATTGTGTTGATAAAATTGGTATCAATGCGTTTTTTACTATATAGACACCAGGGTGCACTATTCAGTGAGGCACACTGATTTGATAAGAAACTTTTTTGTTTAAATATATAATTTAACAAGTTTTTTTACATACTAATTGAAAAGACACAATGAAAAAAAAAAAAAGGAATTTCATTTTTCAAAATGTATTTGTTTATAAGTGAAAACATTATTCATTAGTTCAATTTTTTCGCAAAATTTAGAGCCAAGATTTGTGGAAGAGAGATTTACCATGGAAGACTTTGGAGAGGATGGATTGTTTTGAAGATCCAAAATTGGAAGGGATCTATAGGGCACATACAAATATACAGATAAGAAATTTATGGTATGTGATTTCATTCTAGTGATCATTTCCCTATTTGATTCAAACCATTTTCAATGCATGTTAAAAAAATATAAGGGTTTCATAGTTACCTTCGATATTGGCAGTCATAGATTTCTTGTTGTTTTTTCTTGTTCCCCTCTTTTTTTAAGAAATATATTTTTATAGGGTTTATTTTTATAAGCAATAGATTTTTATAAGGTTTATTTTATAAGCAACATATTTTTTTAGGGTTTATATTTTTAAGAAATAGATTTTTATAGGGTGTATTTAGTTTCATATGGGGCATTTGGTATCTGTTGCAATGGTACCACTCATTGCATCGGATCCCAAACCCTATCAAATCTGTTGTTGTCAACGATTTTCTAAAAATAAATTCGGTGGTACACGGTGTGCACTATACAGAATAGACGCGTCAGTGCCCCATGTACAAGAAAATAGCCCTGGTGGTCACTGTATAGACAAGTGCACTATGGTGCATATATATCTGTAAAGAATCTAGTGGTCAAAAAAATAGTCAAAAAAATAATTATTATTGGTTTCATATCATCTATACGGGTTAGTGGTGCGCAATGACTAATAGTACATGTCAGTGTGAGTATATTATTGATGGCTCAATGCGTTTGGTTTAATGAATCGTACCAAAATAATAGATTGTATAAAAATTTCATAATTTCTATGTCTGATGATTTTTGTTTTTTTTTATACAAGATGCATGATAGAAGTTCAAAGAAAACATCGTGTTCCAGCGAAAGCAATGGTAGCTCATCCCAAGAAGAGAGGCAAGCAAGTTCTTTAAGTTTTATTAAAAAGTTAATATATAATTTGAAATATTTATAAGTTTAAATCAATGATGTGTATTGGTTAATACATGTCATGCCAAGAAAAAACTTGAAGAAAATCGATAAAATTGTTCACAAACTGAGTGCAAAAGAGTGTAAAAGCAAGTTTATGCAAATGTTGCAAAGAGAGGAAACGGGTGGATGGAAAGGTAATCAACATTAAGTTTTTATTTGACTTTTACTAAAAATGAATTTCTCAGCATTAATCGTTAACAAGTTTTAAACACTCAATTTCACATTTTTTTTAATGTTATGTAGTGACCGATAACGAGGGAATGGAATCTCATCTTAAGAGGACAAAAATTGTTAAGGATGTAAATGATTATGATAGATTGGTCATCATTTCATATAGAGTGGTGCTTGAAGTTAATGAGAGGGGGAAAATGTTTTATAGAGCTTTGAGGATATAGTGGAAATAACGTATAGACGTCATTTCCACTTACAATATAAAAATCATTCCAGTGACTCCAAGAATCATGTTATATGTTTACTACAAGAAGTGTTTTCGGAGCCATGATCAACGAGACCCATGAGAATTGCAATAGAAAAAAGTTGCAATAACAATAAAGAGTCATATAAAAGGTATTATTACTAAGCATGTTTTTTCTATAATACGTTCCAATAATTACCAAACTAGTTTGTTTTACTATCCAACCGAACAATTGATCAACATTGGGTTAACTAAGGGTTGTGATTATATGTTGAAGTATCAAGGTTTAATTGACCAATTTGTAAGTAGTTATGTTGTTTAATTTCCCTTGTTTTATAATTAATGGAACAAGAAGAAACCTTTATATTAATTATATAGACTATGATTTGTCATGACATATTAAACATGCAGGAAACAAAGTATGAAGAGGAGCCAACATAAAATCTTGTGATAACGGGCATGAGGCAAGGCTTCAAAACTATGTGTATGGTTTATGAATCAATCATTGATTTGGTATGCTTTTTTATTTACGCAATCATGTATATTCTACTATATTATAAAGGTATATTTACTTATTATGTTTTATTTCTATGTTTGTAGATCGAACAGGAGCAGTTGTAACATAAACGAGAAGTTGATCAAGAAAACATATGTTTAGATAACCAAAGTACAATATCGCCTACAATTGATCAAGAAATGATGGATGCACACAATTTGAGCAGCGACATCAATTCAAGTGATGAATGACAATCAATATAATTGAATTCTATTGCTAGTTGTATGCATTTTTGTAATGTCGATCTGTAAAATTCAGGGATATTTTTTCTTAATGTAGTGGGCATAATGTCCCAATTGCATGAGGAAATGTTGCCAATAACTATGACAATTACATATTGGTTCCATTTCGATTATTGTGGACCTTTACGTTGTCCTATTTTGTATGACCATGGGTCTCTTATTCATATATAATAAAATGGGTTTGTTATTTTATTGCATTGTCAAATGTTGTGAAATGTTGAATTGTTGATTAATTAATATGTCAATGATTTTCATTGTTACAAATAGTTGATTAATTAATATGTGAATGGTTTACATTTTTGCGGATAACAAAGGTGTAATCCCTTGGATAAGGCATTAATGTTTTCATTATATCAAAATGCAATAACAAAAACAATTAATTAAACTATATACATATCAGTGCATTCTTATGAACTCACAAAATGGTGCCTGAAATATTATAGACATCGATGTTTTTTAAGGGGTTATATGCACCAGTGCATATTAAGAATACTAAAGCACTGATACATATTAATTATACAGAATCATCGGTACAGAAAAAGTGTGATAATATATATTGTTTTGAAATTATATGGTGGACATGTGAAAAATATGCATCAGTTATTTAAATATAATAACAACACTAGTTCTTTAAAAAACTTAAACAATCCAATGCATTTAATAATACAAGCACCCCAGGGTGTTATATTTAGTATATGCACCAAAACATATAATAAATAAAATACAAGCTCACCAGAGTTGCATATAACAAAATGGGAATTTGGGGCATATTGACCATAAGCATCTTGGTGGATGTGTTTCATATGTAAGCACCGAGACAGTAATGTAATGGAAAACTGACACGTTTTCGTCTTATTTACACATCGGGGTATTTTCATGTAAAGGTTCTTGGTGCAGTTTAGTTTATGTTCGCACCAGTAATTTATGTAATGGCGCACTGATGCTTTTTTTGTTTTATGTATGTTTCGAATCATTTTATGTAAGGTCATTCCGATGCATTTTAGGTTTTGGTACACGCCAGGCTATTTTATTTAATGGCACACCAGTGCATTTTTACAATAAAAGCACCAAAAAAAAAATACATCCGCTAGAGCCTTCGCCTGCCCAATTTTTTTTAGTTATATGGAACATCCATTAAAACCTCCACAACAAATAAAGAAAGTTGTAGCGAAGTGTTTTTTGAAATTTATTCCAAACTTTGTAACACTAAAAACCTTCGCAAACACCTCAGCTAGAAGGTGTTCTCCTTGTAGTGTGTGACCCTACTAGTGAGGGGACATGACCTTTGATGATGTTTTGCACCTTTTTGGTATGGATGTGAATTTTGGAGCCTTTGTACCCCTTGAGGATATGGAGTCACCCTGTTTTTGTACTCTACACTCACATGTGTGGCTTCTTTAGAGGACATTTTGATGTTTTAGCATTATATGATTATTTTGGAGGTTATTTTGGGGGTCAGCCTAAGACCTATCCACCTTGTATCAAGTATTTTTTTTTTCTAGGGGATTTTAGAGAGATGAGGCATAAGGTTTGTATCATATAAATAGAGGATGATTTCCTCATTTCTAAACCATTACTCATCTTATGTAGAATTACTACACTTGTCTTCTATATTTAGCTTTCACTATGGATTACTTATGTGCACATTCTTGGAGATGATCTTGTGGATTCTTTTTAAGATTTATGGATTATTTTCATGGTTAGGGTTTCATTGATTCTCATTGATATTTCCTATTAAATTTTCTTTCCAAATCTTTTATGGTTTATTATTGATGTGTTAAGTAATTTATTTATCAAAATGATGATAATTGCATGTTATCTTGTATTTTCTTGGACAAAATTTTGTCTTGAAACCCTAGGAAGGTTTGTAGTGGAATACCCTCCCTTGTTATCATTTAATTTAAGCTCATTAAAGGACATAAGGGAATTTCTATGGTTTGTAGTGCACTAACCTAGTCTCATTCTTATAGGTTAAGGTTCTAGGGTTTGTAGTGGACTAATCTAGGGTTTTGACCAAAATTCCATCTCGATCTCTTGTTATGGGTGTTTAGAAGACATAGGATGACCTCTTAGTGTTTGTAGTGTACTACCTTGAATTTCTCTCCTAAAGGGTTAATACCTAGGGTTTGTAGTGGACTACCCTAGGGTTTAGTTCTTAGATCTTTCTCTTGCCTTTTATCTCAATCAAAGTTGCATTCTTGACTCCATATACCCAAGGAAGCTAGATGACACTAGTATTTTTATCTTGCTAAGTGATATTAAACCCTAATTCATTTTATCCTTTGACTTCTTATGATATATTTAGGTTTTATTGCAATTCCTCCTTATTTTTCAACCATTTATAGCTTAATGTCTAAGGTTTGTGGCATCCTCCACCTTAGAATATTCCTTAACATCGCATGTTGCATTAATATTGTGAATTTCATCCAACGAGGGCTTGTCATATTGAGTTTCTTGAGGTTGGTTCATGCCATTTTTCATTTCAACGAGAATTTTTCATCTAAAATCCTAGTTTTAGCTTGCATTTTCAGCCCTCTTCATTGCATGATTACTTATTTTAAGGGATATTATATTTTTTTGTTATAACTTGTCTTATTGTTGAAGTAACTATATTTGAATGCAAGTTTTATGATATCCGTATATTTTCTTTTAATTTGTAGTGTTTTGGGGCATTTATTCGACTTAGTTGACGTACCATTTGTTTTCTTAAAACACTTTACACATAATTCTGTAATTTCTTTACTTAACCACCTTGTACCTATCTTGAACCTTGATCTGAGTGGTGGTATAATTGAGTAACCAAGATATGAGGTTGTAGACTTGATTTAATTTTTCTATAGGATTCCTTAAGGTTGATATGGAAGACTCCCCTGTGTTGGATTCCAATCCTTCACTAAAACAAGGGAAGTAATTGCTAAGGTGACAATCGAAAGTACTCCCATATGTTACACTTGTAGTACATCTTGTGAAGGTTTTGCGCAAGTGCTAGATTGGGTGATAACATAACCAAACACAAGGGACATGTTCAAGTTGTAGTTAAATTCCTCAAGTGGTTTCACTCGATATTTGACTTCACCTAGCAATGACAACCCTTAGTTAGTTTGTAGGAAAAAATAAGTTCCTTTGAACATTAGATTAGGATGGTTGCATATTACTTTCTTTCCATGCATTTATTTTCCTTGCATTTTATCTTCCTTAGAATAAATACATTCTTTCTATACATATTTTCTATTTCATTCTTAGGTTTAGAAATTTTTCATTTCTATAAAGTTTTTATGTAGTTTTTCAATGTGGTAGAATCGCCCCATTTCTCACATTTCCCCGAGTTTAAATGTGTGTAGGATACAGGTTTGAGAAATATTATGGAATTTACATACACTCTTATTCTAATATTGCATGTCCCCGAGTAGGAGCCAGATGTTCCCCCCTCAAGGGAAACTACTTCCATACCACCCTCTTAGAGGTGCATTGATGATGATTGGATGAGATCTCCTGCTAAGACCATGGTATATTTGCTCCTATGATTTACACATCATGTGATGTGTGCACTCGCAGATGGTACTTCATGCTTCATGTTTACTTAAGTTGATGGGATATGATTTCATGTGTGGGTTTGTTTCTTAGAAGTGGTGTAATGGTTTTTTACCTTGTCATGAACGTAATAAACAATGGTTTGATCTAATAACACTTATTAACATTAATAATTTTTATTTTTTTCTCGTTATACCATGGGGGGACATAATTGTCCTTAGATAAGTTTTTTATCGGCTTAGGCTAAATCATACTACCGATCATCTAGTTTAGTAGTGTGTCCATATCCTAATCATGTCTAACACTTTCCAACCTTTCCCTTTCACTTTCATCTCGTCCATTAAAAAATATACAATCCCCTCTTATGTTTGACTTATCAAATTTCATCTAGCAAGGTCTGAATGAATAAATTGAAGAACAATTTAATCTAAATTCAAATCAATCCAAAAAACGCTAGTGGTGAAGAGCATAAATACAAAAAATGAAAAAATAATGAAGCTAGAGTTATTCTACATCATTAAAAAGGCCCATCCCCAAAGTCCTATGCTAAAAATGCCTATCAAAATAAAAGAAATAGGAAAAAATCAAAGAAAAATGCAAAAAAGGGGTAATAAAAAGGTGTTGAGGTGGTAACTCTATGCAAAGCTCCCTCTCAAAGGCTTGCAAACACAAATAATGAAGATTCCTAGCTCAAAAGGCTAGTTGGACCATTTGAAATACCTTATACATCATTACATATGACATTCAAGGTCTAAACATGAAGTTCCCCTTCCCTTCCCATCAATAATTCAACATTTTTACCTATCTATAACCAAGGTTACCTAGGAAGTACTTTTTCTCCTAGGAATTGACACATGTAATAAGGGTAAAGTTTTCGCACCATGGTAAACTTAGGAAAATTATTAAATTAACCTATGTTAAGATATTGTTAGTAGTGATTACATTATGTGTGTTTCCTAATGAATTATATTGAAGCTTGATGCATCATTATAGGTGGGCGCCCCACATTGAAATTTGTGTACTATGCCTCAATATCCATGGCATTTCCTCGAGATACATGTACCTACATGGTTATCCATGTACCTATATTCATCCATATCTACCTACATTGGGATACATGTAATTTTTCTTGGGATTTGTATCAATGCATTGGGATCCATGATAGCAAAGTAGGTGATGACATGAGGGATTCCACATCATCACAGAGGTGTTCATATCAACATATTGTACACTTTTTAGCATATGGAGCATGCATGAGCCACATAGACGTGTATTACTTGGCACGTGTGAGAGTCCTTCTATAAGGGTGTTCTTTCTCTCTCTCCCTCACATGTGTGGATTCTAGAATCTTTTGGTAGGGGTGTACCTAATCTTTACTTGTTCTAACATGTGTGAAGGGTTTGTTTCATGAATAATGGAGTTAGTTAGTGGGGCACTCATTTTTTGAC
>SNQJ01S0023088.1:25217-54590 GCA_010110895.2 Picea sitchensis
GATCAATCTAGACCACCACTATGGCTCATTAGTTACTCATTTATTCTATATATATTGTAAATTATTCACTCTTTGAGTGTGGAATACGGTTAATGAGAATTCTTCCATTCTTTCTATCTTGCTTCTTCTTTCTCAATTTATCTTTGAAAATGTGTGTAGTATTTTATAGCTAGATCTATTCTATGCAGGTTCAACACATTTACAGTACTGTTCCACAAGAATATAACACTACGTAGAAGAAAAAACTAGTAGTCCACGCCACAGACTATCAACTGATTGCAGGACACTTAAACAAAATGGGCAAAGACAACATCTTGCGCATATATGTGTTAGAACACGAAAGACCAAGACTCTTAACAAAATCCCATGAGGGAATAGCAGAAGGAAATTACGCAGGAAAACCTACCACACAGAAGGTATTGCGTGCACGACTATGGTGACCGACGATTCACAGAGACTCGAAGGAGTACTGTCAAAGATGCGATGTTTTTCAAAGGGTAGGTAAACCCAACAGAAGGGATGAGATGCCATTACGACCACAAGTAACATTGTAGGAATTTGATAAGTGGGAAATAGAATTTGTGGGACCAATCAACCCACCAACAAAAAGAACAGGAGCTAGATACATTATCACCACGATGGGGTACCTAACAAGATGGGTAGAAGCCTCACCAGTGAAGGATTGCAGTGTAGAAACATAAACATACTTCTTATTTGAATAAGTGATCACTAGATTTGGATTCCCAAGGTTTTTGATGAGTGACCAAGGCACGCACTTCATAAACATCACCATCAACACTATGACTATAGAGTTTGAAGTCCATCATCAGAAGAGCACATGATATCATCCACAGGAAAATGGCACAGTGGAATCATTTAAAAAAATCCTAGAGAATGCGATGACAAATATCTGTAACGTCAACAAGGATGATTGGGACCTCAAAGTACCAGCAGTATTATGGGCCTACAGGACTATGTGCAAAAAGTTGACAGGGCACACGTCATTGAAACTGGTCTATGGCCAAGAAGTAGTGGTGCCATTAGAATTTTTATTACCAAGCTTGCAGCAATCACACACATGACAGAATGAGGCGCAGTATAGGAGCTACTAAATCAGTTAATGACCATTGAGGAAGACTGGATCTTAGCAGGATTTCACCAACAAGTTCAGAAAGAAAGGGACAAGATTTGGCATGATAGACACATCAAGAAGAAAAATTTCAAGGAACAAGATCTAATATTAATGTATGACAGTGTTGGCCCTTGGTTATGGAAGGAAGCGAAGAACAAGGAAGAAAGGTAAAAAGTAAGCTTCGCGGGAGACACAGTGATTGTCATTGGGTCAAAGTGAGAAAAAGAGCAGAAAAGATGGAGCGAAGTGCAGAAAATAAATCCATTGGATGAGGAGATCGAGGATGATAGATAAGAAAGGAAGATGGATCAAGGAAAACTCAGCAAGCGAAAAAATCCACTGTTGGATGCTTTGGAGCACTGCGCGAGAAGGAAGGAAAGATAGGTTAGCGAAGCCTAGAAAACGAGGGTCAATTTGACCTAGGGTTTTGGTATCTAGGGTTTTGGCACTTAGGTTTCGGCCTAAGGCTTTCGGCCTAAGGCTTTCGGTGAGATATTGCAATGTATAAATAAAGGTCAAAAGGACCTAGGTCAGGTTGGTACAAGTCCGTACAATATTGTTGTAGATCTAGCTCTATTATGTTGTGAGAGAGTATTGTAGTGTGAGAGAGAAGTGCTGAGAGGGAGAGCCTTCTAGTATTGTAATATCTTCAGCTGTGTGCGAAGGTCAAATCCTACAGATGGGTGCGCAGAAAGGGGAGACAAAGAGAGAAAGAAATGAGATCTGTTGGCCGAGAGCGCAGACAAGAAATGTATGCTTTACCTTAATAAATCATAAGCATAGTTCTATGGACGTAGCCCTAGAGAGAGGGTGAACCACGTATATCTTGTGTTGTGCGTGTGATTAATACTTTGATCTCTGTTGCTTTTATATTGTTAATTGCATTACTGTGTTAGATTAGATCTATAACTGTGCAGAGTATATCTAGCTTGATAAGGGTTAGATGCGTAGTGAGTTGTTGTTGTACTGGATCCACTTGATATTCCCCTGGTTGTAGACATCCCTGTCCTGCAACCCCCTCATAGCTTATTCGAGTGAGACTGCATCTTCTTCAAAGGTGTTGCCAAAAGGGCCAGTAGCTAGGGCTTTGTTGGTGCGTTGTTATCATGTTGAACCCTGGGTTTGCCGCTGTGCCAACAAATGGTTCCGTTGTCGGGACCGTAATATGTGTAAGGGAATTTCAAGGTGGTTCCCATCGAAGATAGAGATTCAAAAGTGGAGAGAGGATAAAGATAAGGACTTCGCTAAAGCTCAAAACAAAAACCCTAAGCGGAGTACTGAATATTGGCTACAAAGATACATCTTCACCGACATTCACGAGATCTTCTTTGGAGGAATCTATCAGGAGCTACATGAATGGTTGGCTAGGTTAGATGATACCCATTTTGATATCATATCTAAACATCCTATGGTTTGGACGTCGGCGCTGATTTAGAAGGTTAAGAGAGTTGATAACGTCGTATATCACCAAATTTGCTATTGACAGAGTAGAATCGTATAGCCAAGCTGAGAGATACTTTTTCAAAGGACCCAGAGGGGAATTTTTTCATTTTCTAAAGTTAAGAATCAAGATTCTCTTGCATGAAAACCATATCTTGAAGATAGAGTAGACCAACTGGATCTGAAAAGGTCAATGTTCAAGAATTCAGATAGTGACGATGACACAAAAGCTGGACATACACACAGTGGAAAAGTATTCAGAGGGGCTCACCTTGAGAACCTGTTTAAGCAAAACTATAGGGAAGAGGGTTTATACAGTGGAGAAGAGGCAGATATGATAGACGAATATCACTCAGAACCTATTAGGGCAGAGGAAGAAGCCACTGAAGAACTTCGTCGGGATGAGCCAGAAACATCAGGAACTATGCAGACCACTGAAGTAAGTAATATCAATCCTCCTGTTTCTTCAGAAATGCTAAGTAATTAGAATATTCAGAAGCACTGGAGTCCGTAGAGAACTATTACTAGCAGCTCAACATCTACTCAGATAGGAAACCTAGGCAGCTCCATGGCAGATGAGATGAGGCTCCCTATATTTAGAGGGGATGGATCTAAAGATCCTGATCAACACTAGTTCCTGTGTGAGGCCATATGGAACATTAAAAATATTACCAATGAAGTTGTTAAAAGAAACCATTTTAGCACTACACTGATGGATCACGCATTGAGCTAGTATATGAATCTTTTCCAAGGACTTGCACAGCCTAAGCCACTGGATGAGATCAAGAATACAATAATTGCAAAGTTTAAGAAACCTAATTCAGAGTCACAATGTATTACAGAGCTAAAGGAGATCAAGCAGAAGGTAGGCAAACCTGTTTGGGAGTTCGATCAGAGATTCAAGACCCTAACAGGTCAGTTGACTTTCAAGATCCCAAATGATCAAAACAAAGAATGGTTCATCATTGCTCTATTACCACACATCAAATTTCCCCTAATGCAGCAGAAGATTTATTCATAGGCAGAAGCCTTGGAGATTTCTATGAAGCTTGAATTAACCCCTATGGGAAAATCCAGCACAGGTATGAGTAAGATCATGAGTCAGTTAAATAGTTTGTCTTTGTAGGTTGAGGACATGAAGAAGGACAAGGGAAAAGAAAAAAGGGAAGACATCTGGTGTATCATATGAAAATCAGAAGGCCATGACAAGGAGCACTATCCCCTATTCCATGAATACATGGCTTCTGGAGCTCCGAGCCCTTTGAACCAAGTCACATTACCCTGGTGCGAAGTATGCAGAAATCAACATCGCCCCGGTGAGTGCTATTACATGTAGAAATATGTTCAGACACCCACAAACTTGTATTGTACATTTTATAAGTAAGTATGGCATGATGATAGAGATTGTAGAGCTTATGATCTCATGCATGAAAGATCAAGAGACATATACAATATCCAAGGTGAAGCACATCAAGAAGGAAACAATGTGTAGTATAACTCTTCAGGAAGAGGAAACTTCAATCCTCATGATGGATTAAGAGGACGAGGATGAGGAGGAGGTATGGGCCGAGGCCGAGGGAAAATAATTTGTTATAACTGCGAGCAGCCAAGACATTTAGCAAGGGACTGTCAGTAGCCTTGTACCACTTGAAACTATTGCAACTCCTTCAAGCATGCCATTGAGGACTTTCCTGTGCTACTAGCTAAGCTTCAAGAAAGACGAGGACCTCAGCAGAACCCGCAAGTGCAACTAATATATGCTAAACCTCGTGGAGCAGACCCTAGAGTTGCTATTATTACTCGAGGAGGCGCTGCTATAGGAGAAGATAGAATGATCCAATGAAAGAACACAGAAGACTCAGGTATCAGGAAAGCTGTGGAGAAGACTCAAGCTTTTGATGCAAGGAAAGAAAGACAAATATTTGAAGAAGCAAGGCAAGTGTTAAGGGGAGATCAAGGTTCTTCATAAAAAACAAGACCAGAGGTAAAATAATATGGAATGCCTCAGGAATTTGATCATTCACCTTCGCCAAAAGAAGAAAAAGAGGTAAGTAAGCTCATCAAATTTTTGTACTCCTGTCTTAAGCTAATTCGGGATGAGAACGTTGTGCAAGAGATACAGAACTTAATCAGGTAGTATGAGATAGGAAAGGTAGACCCCTTATTGACTAGGGCATTACACCAAATTGGTAATAAGAGAAGGACAAATAAAGAATTACACTTGAATTCTCAGATAGGAGAATATGATATAGACTATGTGGATCTCGACTTAGGGTCAGAGTTCAATGTCATGACGAAGAAAACATGGGCACTAATGGGGAAACCCAAGCTGATCTATTCCCCTATCAGCCTTCACATGGCTAATCAACAAGCTTTCATCCCATTTGGATGATTGGATCATGTCCCTGTGGACATTGATGGAGTTAGAACCTTTGCAGATTTTGAGGTAATTGAAATTGTCAATGACAGCTGCCCTTACCCAGCATTGCTAGGAATTAATTGGGCCTTCGAAAATTCTACTGTTGTTGACTTAAAGAAAATACGTATGACATTTGAAAGACATGGACTTAGGGTCATGGAACCCTTAGATATGGATGAGGGTTAGCGATATACAGAGCCCATCACAGAAGAAGACCATGCATATGAACTTGAAAACATATACAAACTAACACCCAGACAACATGATTACATCAACCCTACAGCTAATGGGAATCTGAATTGGTGAAGTGACAACACGTGTTCATCAGATTTAGAAGAAGCACTGGAGAACTAGTAGAACCAGATGTATGAAGTATCTACCAGAAGATGTGCTATATTAACCAGAGAAGTTCATTGGATCAACACAACAGTGAGTAATCTACCCACATTTGATGGCCTGAACCCCTTAGAAACTTTCCTATCATATTTTGAAACAAGTGTACCACCACAACAATCATTGTTGGAAATGGACGAGGCCCTGAAAGCCACACCAAAAAGATGGTGGGGGACACATAAAAGCAATATCATAGAATGGACACAATGTAGAACCCTGATGACAATGCGGTTCTCAGCCCAAGCAGTAAGTTGCAAAGTAAGGTATACTGGTCGAAGTTTCCCAAAGGACAATGTGCAAAGATATGAAGAATCCTGGAGTGACATTCCTCAAGAACAATGGGTGCACAGATTCATTAACACACTGTACACGACCCCTATCAACTGGTACCTTCAAGCAGAGATGCACCTTTTCACTACAGATTGGGAAGGTATGACTCAGAATTTTGTAACCACATTTTTATTTGAAAGTGAATATCCTTCAGTAGACCAAGCATTACAAATTGTGAGACAAAAGGTATTCGAGGAGGCATCTAGCCTCCCTATGGAACAAGAAGAGGACGAATGGATTGCGCCTCTCCAGAAACTGCAGAGTTGCTATAACATCAATGCCGATGATGATGATGATCCCAAGAAGGTAAACATCACTGAAACAGAAGTCCAAATATATGTGGAGGGAACAAGAGATGAGCTACCATTTATTGGTTAGCCAATCAAGATTAAATAAATCAATATTGGAACAGAGGAGACACTGAAGCTTGCCAATGTCGGAGATTATTAGGATGTTGCTACCATTGACAAGATTACATAATTGTTGCATGAATATCAGGACTTGTTTCCAGCCAAGTTCACTGATATGAAGGGTATCAAAGGACCTATGGGAGAGATGAGAATACCTTTGAAGCCAGATGAAAATCTAGTCAAGCAAAGACCCTATAGATTGAACCCTAAATACAAGGAAAAAGTGAAGATTGAGCTTGACAGAATGCTGGAAGCAGGGATTATCGAACCTGTCGAAGAGTCAGAGTGGATCAGATCTATGGTGGTACAAGACAAGAAGACAAGAGAAATCATGATATGTGTGGACCTCAGGAAGTTGAATGATGCCTGTCTGCATGACCCTTTCCCTACACCATTCACTGATGAAGTATTAGACAACGTGAGAGGCCAGGAGGTATATTATTTTACAGATGGCTTTTCAGGATACCATCAGATCTGGATTGCCAAGGAGGACTGCCACAAGACCACATTTTCCACTGAATGAGGATCATACCAATATACAGTAATGCCATTCGGGCTGAAGAATTCCCCAACCATCTTTTCCAGGGTGGTGGTCGAAGCATTCAAAGAATTTTTTCATAAATTTTTAGAAGCCTATTTTGATGACTGGACTGTGTTTAGCTTGTTGAAAAATCATATTGAATGTCTAAGGCTAATGTTGGATAAATGCAGGCAGTTTCAAATTGATTTAAATCTAAAGAAGTTCATCTTCTTCTCACCATTTGGAGTATTATTAGGCCATATTGTATGCAAGCAGGGATTGTTGGTTTATCCATATAAAATCGTAATTATAGTTGATTTGCCACCTCCTACTTCAGTCAAACATCTGCGCACTGCGCTAGGTCATACTGGCTATTACAGGAAATTCATTAAAGGCTATGCCCAAATCACAATGCCGATGGAGAAGCTGTGGAAGAAGGACTGCTAGTTTGGTTGGATAGACGAATTCCAGTAGAGCTTCGACACCCTAAAACAAAAGATGGTCACTACGCCCATTCTGGTTTTTCTAGATTAAACCAAAGAATTTCATGTGCATGTCGATCCATATTCTATTGCATTAAGAGAAGTACTGGCACAACCTGGAGAAGGGGATATTGACCACCCATTAGCTTTTGCTAGCAGGAAGCTATCTACAACTGAGATTAACTACACCACTACAGAGAGAGAAGGATTAGCCATGGTGTATGCGCTGCAAAAATTTTGCCACTACTTGTTGGGAGGAAACTTTAAAATGTTCACAGATCACTCCGCGTTGAAGTACCTAGTCAACAATCCAGTGTTGGGGGGGAGAATATGTAGATGGCTCCTGCTATTTCAAGAATACAATTTTTAGATCATCATTAAGACAGGAAGAATGAACAAGGGCCCTGACCACTTGTCAAGGTTGGAACATGGCGAAGAACCCACCAGTTTGGAGGATACACTGTCGGACACACAACTTCTCACCATTAGAAAGACCAATGATCACTTCGTAGACATAGTCCAGTTCCTATCAACATGAATGACACCTAGTGAGTACACAATTCCCTAGAAGAAACAACTAGTAGTGCGCGCTACAGATTTTTCACTAATAGTTGGTCAGCTATACAAGATGGGACCTGATGAGATACTAAGAATATGTGTTATGGAGACAGAGAGACCATTGATCCTCGCAGAATCTCATGAGGGCATTGCAGGAGGACATTATGTAGGCAAAGTAACCGTGTAGAAGGTTCTGCGAGGTGGACTTTGGTGGCCTACCTTACACAGAGATGCTAAAGATTATGCTAGAGACTGTGATGTATGTCAGAGAGTTGGGAAACCATCTAGAAGAGATGAAATGCCATTAGCACCATAGATGATCCTACAAACATTTGAAAAATGGGCCATCGGCTTCATGGGACCTATAAAGCCACTAGGAAAGTGCACAGGAGCAAGGTATATCATTACTGCGACCGAATACTTAACCAGATGGGTCGAAGCTAGAGCAGTCAAGGACTATAGTGAAACTACAACTGTGCAGTTTATATTTGATGACATAATATCCAGGTTTGGATGCCCCAAGATCCTTATGAGTGATCAAGGCACAAACTTCATCAATAAGACAGTTGAAGCCCTAACTGAAGAATTTGCAGTCCACCATCAGAAGAGTACACTGTACCATCCACAAGCAAATGGGACAGTTGAAGCATTCAACAAAATATTGGAGACAACATTAACAAAGATTTGCAGTGTGAATAGGGATGACTGGGATTTAAGAGTACCTGCAATACTATGGGCCTATAGAACCACTTACAATAAATTGACAATGCAAACCCCTTTCAAGTTGGTTTATGGTCTTGAAGTTGTTGTCCCGATGGAATACTTGGTACCAAGCTTAAGGATTGTTGCATTTACAGACATGGATGATACTGGTGATGTCAAAAGAGGCTTGCATAGTTGGTTGAACTGGAAGAAGACAAATTCATTGCAGGATTCCATCAGCAGGTTCAGAAGGAATGAGAGAAGGCCTACCATGACAGACACATAAAAAAGAAGGCATTCAAACAAGGTGACTTAGTACTGGTTTATGATAGTAAATTCCTAAAACACCCTGGGAAGTTCATAACGCATTGGCTCGGACCATATGAGATTTCCTATATGACAGAAGGAGGAGTTGTGCAATTGAAGACATTGAATGGAGAGTGGAAGGAAGGATTGGTGAATGGGAGTCGGCTGAAGTTGTACTATGACAACCAACTACCTCACAGCTCTCAGTAAAAGCATGAGAAAATGGGTCCAGGTACTAGGTGCAGTTGAAACTGGGTACCAGACACAGAAAATACATTCTGCACAAGGATTGGATAGAGGCATAAAGCAGAGAGCAAAGGCTGCACTGCACAGTCTAAGGAAAAAGAAAAACAGAGGAATCAAATCTGCAGTGCCTCCGGACAAGTCACAGGTGAGTGTTGGGGGCCTGTTGGCCCTTGGTTATGGAAGGAATCGAAGAACAAGGAAGAAAGGTAAAAAGAGAGCATCATGGGAGACACATTGACTATCACTGGGTTGAAGTGAGAAAGAGAGAAGAAAATATGGAACGAAGTGTGGAAAATCAATCCTTTGGATGAGGAGATCGAGGATGATAGATAAGCAAGGAAGATGGATCAAGGACAACTCAGAAAGTAGAAAAATCCACCATTGGATGCTTTGGAGCCCCACACAAGAAGGAAGGAAAGACAAGTTGGCGAAGCCCGGAAAAAGAGGGTCAAGTTGACCTAGGGTTTTAGACACCTAGGGTTTTGGTATCTAGGGTTTTGGCACTTAGGTTTTGGCCTAAGGTGGTCGGTGAGATATTACAATGGATAAATAATGGTCAAAAGGACCTGGGTCGAGTTGGTACAAGTTGGTACGATATTGTTGTAGATCTAGCTCTATTATGTTGTGAGAGAGTATTGTAGTGTGAGAAAGAAGTGTTGAGAGAGAGAGCCTTATGGTATTGTAAGATCTTCAGCTGTGTGCGAAGGTCAAATCCCGCAGCTGGGTGCATAGGAAGGGGAGAGAAAGAGAGAAAGAAAGAAGATTTGTTGGCTAGGAGTGCAGACAAGAACTGTATGCTTTACCTTAATAAATCATAAGAACAGTTTTGTGGACATAGCCCTAGAGAGAGGGTGAACCATGTATATCTTGTGTTGTGTGTGTGATTAATACTTTGATCTCTGGTGTTGTTATATTTTTAATTGCATTACTGTGTTAGATCATATCTATAACTGTGTAGAGTAGATCTAGCTTGATAAGGGTTAGATGTGTAGTGAGTTGTTGTTCTACTGGATCCACTTGATATTCCCTTGGTTGTAGACATCCCTGTCCTGCAACCCCCTCATAAATTCTTCGGGTGAGATTGCATCTACTTCGCAGGTGTTTCCAAAAGGACCAGTAGCTAGGGATTTGTTGGTGCATTGTTATCACATTGAACCCTGGGTCTGCCCCTATGCCAATAGACAACAAATTGATTTAGCACCCAGGAAATCTCAGAATGCATTGGCTAGGGCCACATGAAGTAAAATCTGTCACAGATGGAGGAGTTGTACAGTTGAGAGACTTATCAGGTGCATAACTCAGAGGGATGATCAATGGGAGCCAACTGAAGCTGTACAAGGACAACCGACCACCCATTGCGTAGTGAAANAAAAAAAAAAAAAAAAAACATACAAAATGTTAAACAGTACCAACAAGAGGAAAAGTGCACCAAAAGAAGAAAGAGCACACACACTTAGGAATAAAAACTTGGCAAGGAGAAGGACAATGACCACAGAAAAGGGGAAACAAGTGGGAAATAAAAAGATGACAAAAGTAGTACGAAATGATGGAGTTAGGAGGAATTGAATGCCAGAAAGGATCGATGGGACACCACATTAATCGCACCAACTGGAGTCGGCAAGGCAGAGTAATGGAAAGTAAAAAAGCATCGAAAGTGCATTGAACCCACAATTAAGGTAGTGTCCTCAATAAGCTTCATGCGAAGCCCATACAACACACAGATGTGGGAGCAAAGAGTCCATTTGTGAAATAATAGACAGAGAGTGATAGAGGCTAAGGAGCACAAAGCGAGTTCACAGAGGTCACAAAGACCATTCAAACTCAACAAATATTTGACATTCACCACCATGGCACCACCAAAGCAAGAAGAAGCAAGCTAGACTTCTAGACAACCTAGAGTTCAAACCAGATCATGGGTACAATTGGAAGAAGGAGAACAACAACCAACGAAGATCGTCAATATTGATGAAATCCCATCACCAGACAAAACACCGGTGAACCCCACACCTGTAGTGGAAGAAACCCAACAGCTAGCACCAGAGGGCATGCATATAGATAGACCGACTGAGGTATAGGAGCAGGAGAACCAAGACGCAAAAACCATGAAGGAGGTTCAACCAGAGAACACCGAAGCAGCTCCGAGAGTCAATGGAATGACGATGAATCATGAAGTAGTAGTCGATCCAGATGAGTCTCAAACCACCCACCAGAAGGAACAATAGAAGATGTCACAGGCTGGATAGAATGGTATTCTAAAGTACAAATGGGAGCCGCTAGAACCTCGAGCTAGCCACTGCTGAAGAAATACAAGCATCAGGTACCTAGGTCACCTCGCAAGCAACCTGCCATAGCCCTCGTTCTATCGCATATACCAGATGGGGTACGGGTGGAATCAGGCTTGCTAGGGAATATTGACAAGTTAAAATACTCAGACCATGATGTAGAAGACAAAGACAAGTTTTCAGAATTTGCAAAGAGAGTATACTTAGAGACTATGGGCATAAATCTGGTTGGGGAACCGTTTGATCAGCCACTCCAATGGGCAACAAGATTGGGGAAAATAGGGATTTTAGGTCTACTGGATCTACCACATTTTGGTAGGAGATAGTACGAAAGCGGTTGCGTCAAACAACTATTGGCAGTCACACATGGCGGGGACATATGTTTGGACAAGCTCATTTCGGTAGACGTAGAGCTTATTGTGAACATAACAGGGTTTCAATCCTGGGGCATGGATCCCGCACAGTTTCTTGATGACAAATCCAAGGAGAAATCCCTAGAGGAAGAGATGAAGAAGAAGTATGGTACCGACAGGGGACACGAGGAATCATTATCAAGAGGATCAACGATGTCGCAACACAAATGGGCGCAAAAATATTAGCCTGAAAGATTCTAAGAAAATGTCACAGGGAGGAAGTTCCGGCTGGGGTTGTCACAGCTGCAGCCTAGTGTGCCGAGGGCACTACAATGAGATAGGCACCCTATCTCTTGAACTTGTTCCTGGATGACTGCAAGGATGCGCGGGATCTAGGAACATAGTTTCACTATTCATGGCTAATCATGTTAATAGCCTTTATGGGATGGAGTGAACTGAGATATGTAACTTTCGTTACAAGACCCAAACCTAATCAAGGAGTGAGATATTTATTGTTAAAACCCACATTGGATGCCAAGAAAAAAAGGATGAATGGGTTCATATTTGAAGGATACCTACGTGATTTGTAGGAGGCCATCAGAAGCATGTGGAGAATAACACTAGAGGTTGTCGCGTGGTATCGGGACACCGCCAACTTCAAGGCCATGCAACACACGATGTGGATACAGGCACAAAAGGACCCAGATAAGTAGTGGCTACAAATGCGCTACTATATCAAAGAGGGTGACAACAACATGGTGATCAAAGATTGGGAATATGAATGAAAGATTCCAGTCCTCAACCAAGACTTTCTGGAAAGGATATTGAAAGAAGAGGCAACACAGGGAGAAACACAGCTTCAAGAAGTCCCAGTGCCCAAGAAACGGAGGATGGACCAGAAAAATACAAAGTAGACAGACAAAGGGGTAGCCAAGACAGGGACTGAAAAGGGGAAAAAGAACACTATGTAGTCGGCTCAAGTGCAATAGAAATAGGCTGAAGTAGGGCAGGGGATTGCACCAAGTCCCAACTCACAGAAACCAGGTGGGAATAAGAGGCCAGCCACACAGATAGGATTCCCACAAAAGAATACGAAGGTGTAAAGGACACCTCAAGAATATACGATCATGGAGGATGATAGAGAAATGATAGCCCGAATGGTCCAGGATTGTCTATCTGAGGAGTTTGACAATGTTGTGCACCATAGGGACAGGATTCAAGAGGAGTTGGTAGACATGCGACAATTCCTCAAACAAATCGGGGAAGTACACATAACAGACAACAACATGGGAACATGCCCATTAGTGCTACAGATAGAGGAAATTTTGGAAGAAAGTGAGCACAATACACTTCATACAATACTATAGCAAAGCACAAAATTCCACATCACACCTAGTATGTTGCGCATGGATGAGATCGTTGGGCAGACAACCCTGAAGGAATTAGCCCAAATCCAACTGGTATTGTCACGGATAACATCCAAATCTATACACAAGCTGGAGGTTAGCATTACCCATGAGGTATAGTCTCGTGCACGCACAAACTTAGCCAAATTGCAGTAGAAAACAGAGAAGCGAGATGTGTTGGAAATAATATGCGAGTAGGCTAAGTTCAAGACTCAAGAGGAAGGGGAGCGCAGGAATAGATTGGAGTAGAAAGTGGCAAGAACATATGAAAAAATTCTAAACATTGAGAAAAAGGAGGAGATCACAGCAGTTGAAAATATTGATCAGATTGTGTAGGAAATCGATCAATATCATAAGGAGATCAAGAATATTCGAGAGCATCTCACACCAACCACACCACCAATAGTAAAGGAGAAAAGAAAGTAGGAGGTAACAACACAACTGCAGGAGATAGAGAAACATGTCAACACAACAACTGACTTGTTCGATAAAGCAGCACAACTTTGGACAAAGTTAGAAGAGGATCAGAAAGTCCATAAGCGGGACAAGTAAGAAGAAAGGATAAGCACAGCTATCCAGGACATCAAGCAGAGGAAGAATAAAATGTTCATCGCGGAGCGCATCAAAGGGGCACAACACATGAAGAAACTGTAGGCAGAGCTCACCATTGCACAAACACAGAAGAAGGAATGTCAGGCTCAAATGGAACCATTTCAAGAGCAGGTAGCAGAAGTCCTAGAACAGGCAGAGGAAGCCAAGACACATATAGCACAGACCCAAGTAGAGTGCACATAATTGGTCAGTGAAGAAATTGTAGTCCAGATAGTGGACACACTCAAGGAGAAGACTACGCAGGCACAGGCACAGGCAACAGAGCTCAAGGAGAAGTTCCAAGTCAGGGAGATTGAATATTTGTGTTAGGTGGCTCGGGATGAGCCACATGTCAGTGTTGGGGGCCTGTTGGGAGCATGCCAAAGAGAAAATAAAGACGATTTTTGGGAAAGAGAGCATGCACGAGGAAAGCGACATCTTGAGGGAAGAGCAACACCCGTGCATGCAGGAAAGACCTAACGACGTTAGGGTTATCATTTTTGCAATAGATTGTAATGGCTAAAGATCCAGAAACATATAAATATAGATACTGAGGTATTATGGTTGTGGTTGTTGTTCAGAGTATTATTGAGTTTAGCTAGTTATCTATGAGCTGTTGCGATATGTAATATTTTGTTGTATGACCTAATTTTGTAAGCTGTTGAGATGGAGAGGAATGGGGAGGGAATATCTTTAGGGTTAGATTGCAGGCTGAGGAGCCTGGTGTGATATAGTTTGCCTCATATAGATCTTACCCAACTCAGAAGAATTGTAATGTGCGTGGTGCTGCAGATGCAAGAATACTATAATAAAAGAGCCAATATCTAGATCTTTGTGGACGTAGCCCAGGAGGGGGTGAACCACGGTAACATCTGTGTTATGTGATGAATGTGTGCATATCTTTATTGTCTACAATAGTTATTGTTATGTTTAATGAATAAGTTGTTATATTTCCCTGTGCATTCACAAATCACAATATATTGTGTTTACAAGTTATAATAGTGGTTCAATATATAGTTCTCATATCTCACACTCAATCCTAGGCTGCAAACAAATGAGTATTACAACCACCCATTAAAGCTATCTTGGGTGAGACTATGCAGTGCATTCTGTGCGTTGTGTTGCCTCCTGGTTTACCAGGAGGGCTGGTAGTTTTAGAGGCTTTGTTGGAAACCCAAACAAACATGAACCCTGGGTTGTTAACCTCAGACAATATATAGGAGAGTCTTAACCAGCAAGGGGTTACCTTCGAACCATCTTAACCCACTTTCCTTATTTTAGGGATGACCGACTTCTAACCACTTGTCCACTTAACTTGACCACTTTCCACAATTAATAAGTTCTCCATTAACTTTATTATTTAAATAATTTATTTTGCATCTACTTTGACTTATAGTACACTTATCACTTCACTTTATTATTTAAATAAGTTTTTCTTTTCAACCACTTTGACCACTTTGACCTTTTGGGGCTTCTAGATGACTCATGAGGGTTCTTCAACTTCACATGGCCTTAACTCTCTAACCATGAGGAGTTATGTGACGTTCAACATACCACCAGAAGTGGCATGACATGTACTATCCATCTAGAATAGTCTTACCTTCAAATATATTAAAACTCATACCATTATACATAAAACAAACTTGGGTCAATTACCCAAACCTTTGTGCTACTAGAATTCGCTACCGGACTTTCCTCAAGGGTTGATATCAATGACAACCAACCAAAATAATGAATAGGTTTAGGTATAATAAAACACAAATTTTCTTTATTTTCTCTAGTATAGTGATTCACATACAAATAAAAGTAAAAAGAAAATAATAAAAAAGATTGATCATAAAACAACAATAGATACATATTCATTCTAATTTTAAAATATGAAAGTCAAAATATTACAGTTATAGCTCATCAAAAAATTCCAAAGTTCAGAATCATTTTCAAATCATGGAGCACATCAAAGGGGCGCAAGACATGAAGAAACTGCAGGCATAACTCACCATTGCGCAAACACAGAAGAAGGAACGTCAGGCTCAAATGGAACCATTTCAAGAGAGGGTAGCAGAAGTCCTGGCACAGGTAGAGGAATCCAAGACACATATAGCACAGACCCAAGCATAGTGCACAGAATTGGTTAGTGACGAAATTTCAGTCTAGATAGTGGACACACTCAAGGAGAAGACTGCGCAGACACATACACAGGTAGCAGAGCTCAAGGAGAAGTTCCAGGTGGTCACTAGGGAGATCGAAGATTTGTGTTAGGTGGCTCGGGACGAGCCACATGTCAGTGTTGGGGGCCTGATGGAAGCAGGCCAAAGCGGAAAGAAAGACGATTTTTGGGAAAGAAAACATGCACGAGGAAAGCGACAGTTGGAGGGAAGAGCAACACGCACGCATGCAGGGAAGACCTAACAACATTAGGGTTAGGGTTTTTGCAGTGGATTGTAATGGCTGAAGAGCCAGAAACATATAAATATAGATACCTAGGTATCATGGTTGTGGTTGTTGTTCGGAGTGTTATTGAGTTTAGCTAGTTATCTATGAGTTGTTGCAATGTGTAATATTTTGTTGTATGAACTAATTTTGTAAGTTGTTGAGCTGGAGAGGACTAGGGAGGGAAACTCTTAAGGGTTATATTGTAGGTTGAGGAGCCTGGTGTGATCTAGTCTACCTCATATAGATATTACCCAACTAGGAAGAATTGTAACGTGCGCGGCGCTGCAGATGAGGAAATACTATAATAAAAGAGCCAAGATCTAGATCTTTGTTGACGTAGTCCAGGAGGGGGTGAACCATGGTAAAATCTGTTTTATGTGATGAATGCATGCATATCTTTATTGTCTTCAGTAGTTATTGTTATGTTTAATTAATAAGTTGTTATGTTTCCCTGCGCATTCACAAATGACAGTATATTGTGTTTACAAGTTATAGTAGTGGTTAAATATATAGTTCTCATATCTCTCACTCAATCCTAGGCTACAAACACATGAGTATTATAGCCACCCATTAAAGCTATCTCAGGTGAGACTATGCAGTGCATTCTATGTGTTGTGTTGCCTTCTGGTTTACCAAGAGGGCCGATAGTTTTAGAGGCTTTGTTGGAAACCCAAACAGACATGAAATCTGGGTCATTAACCTGAGACAGTATACATGAGAGTCTTAATCAACAAGCGGTTACCTTCTAACCATCTTAACCCACTTTCCTTATTTTAGGGCTAACCCACTTGTCCACTTAACTTGACCACTTTCCACAATTAATAAGTTCTCCATTAACTTTATTATTTAAATAATTTCTTTTGCATCTACTTTGACTTATAGTACACTCATCACTTCACTTTATTATTTAAATAATTTCTTCTTTTCAACCACTTTGACTACTTTTACCTTTTGGGGCTTCTAGATGACTCATGAGGGTTCTTCAACTTCACATGGCCATAACTCTCTAACTGTGAGAAGTTATGTGACGTTCCACATACCACCAAAAATGGCATGACATGTACTATCCATCTAGAATAGTCTTACCTTCAAATATATTAAAACTCATACCATTGTACATAAAACAAACTTGGGTCAATTACCCAAACCTTTGTGCTATCGGAATTCACTATTAGACTTTCCTCAAGTGTTGACGTCAATGACAACCAACCCAAATAATGAATAGGTTTAGGTATAATAAAACATAAATTTTCTTTATTTTATCTAGTATAGTGATTCACATACAAATAAAAGTAAAAAGAAAATAATAAAAAATATTCATCATAAAACAACAATAGATACACATTCATTCTTATTTTAAAATATGAAAGTCAAAATATTACAGTTATAGCTCATAAAATTTTTGCAAAGTTGAGCATCATTTTCAAAGACATCTTAAAACTAATCAACAATATCATATATCCCAAATTCATCATTCTCAACAGACACATTATCATCTTCTTATCCACAAGTTCTCCAAAGTGATCCTTTCCAATCAATGCTCCTAATGGTACTTGAAGTTCATTTGACATTTTTCCACCTTCGATTCATTAAAATCTCATTTCCTCAATCCCAATTCTTGTGTTTCATCTGGAAGAGATGGAATAGAATTAATTCTTAGTTGAATAAAACCACATTGTAGTGGGTCATTTTCAATGGCTATGCAATTTCTTCCTTTCTGTAACCAACACGCTAGTGTTGTACCTAATCACCAAATACAAAATAAATAATTAAGTTAAATAATGTAAAAAGACATGAATTAAAAATAATAAATATTGAAGTATGATTTCATAAATGTTAGATCATAATTCTTACTTGAACTCGAGAACAAATCCAAAACCCAATCTCATTCATTTGAAAATGTATCTATAATATGATTAATTAATGCTTGTGGATTTTAATAAATGTTAACCATCTCTCTTTTCAAATCCTTTTTCTCATATGTAAGCTTTCTAACCACAACATTGTAAACCAATAAACTACTTGGCTTCCCTCCATCCTTTACATTGACAAGAATAGAATTAAAAGAATCATCTTTTGTCTAGGTTCCAAGATGTATACTCTCAATATCACGTGTAAATGGTTCTCTATTGGAGATATGAATATTATTTTTGTGCATGTAACATAAATAGTGTGAATTCAATTAACTTGTGAATTAAAAAAATTGATTTGTAATTTTAATCGCTAACCATACAATTTCAATATCTTACCAAATAAGATGCATACTTGTCTTTTCTTTTCCCTTGAATATTGATGGTACTAATCCTTGTTGTGTGTCTAAATGAAAAACCATAAATCTTCAAAATGGTGATGTTTTGAATTCCATAAATCCCATAACCACTTTATTGAAATCTTGGTAAGTATAAGGTTCAATATCATATCCAATGTTTTTGATATTATAACCATGAGGGATATCTACAATAATTAGGGAGTATTCTTTTTTAGGAACAATATCTGCAATTTGTTCACAATCACCTAATATCAGTTTATAATGAACAGTGTCGAGCCCATTCCCAATGTAGTGATCAAGGGTGTCATCAAGTTCAATAGTTTGAATACGTCTTCTTATTTCTCTTTCAAACTTGGCTTTTTTAATAAAACTTTTGAAGGTTTCAGGTACTCCATCTACATTCTTCTTTGGCATCTTTAATTAAACAAACAAACATATAGTTATATATCTATAATTAATAAAATATAAATAAATTAACCTACAAACAAATAATATGAATGTAATAAATCAACATACCTTTTTGAATGCAACAATTTGTTTTTTCATTATTGTTGTAGAGCTTGAATCTGGATAGTTGAGTTTAACATCATCCCAACTCTCTTCATTCAACATCTTAACCATTTCCTCTTGTATTCTCATATACACCTTGTGACACATAAATAATAATAATAATTTTATAAAGATATATATAAAAAAAAATTAGAACATTGATATGTTAAACTAAAAAAACAAAAAATCTTGTCCTAACATAAATAAAAATAACTCAACAAACTTACTTTTTAAATTCATCATGCATTTCTTCCATTGAAAATTCACCCAAACTTACACGTGATAATATAGCTATGATAATTTTTTCATCCTTCACTCCTTGTATCGTTCTCCAAGGTGTTATAGTCATATCTTCTAGTAGATTCTTGATTTCAGGACTTGTCTTACTTGTTCTACATATTAAGGGTTTAGCCTCCTTAACTCTCTAATTTTTTATACCAATATTTTCCCATAGGTTGAAGATATAATCTATCAAATCCAATACCTATCCAATTCTAAATACCAATTGAAAATAACTATCCACAACTTTGAATACATCACTTCCTTTTCATTTTTTTCTTTTGCATTTTCATCATCCACTGGGAAGACTATTTCCATACAACATTGCTTCTAAAACTTCACATCAATATTTGATCTCTCCCCACGAAATATTTTAGAAAACTCGTTATGGATAAATCTCACCCTTTTAATGAAAGTCATGAACATATTGTACTCATTATTTGTGTTATGATCCCATGGAAATAACTTTGCTTTTGAATATGTTAAACCAACATAAATTATGCATTTGACTGTCTCAAAAATAGGGTTATTGGGATATTCTTGCATCAATTCTCTTCTAGCCTCTGCAAAATGATTTCCTCCAATCACATAATATTTGTAGTCAAAACATTTTGATCTATCAAATTCATCCCTGAGAGGAACTTCCATTGGGTCAACAAGAACTAGGTAACCAGCCACATGTACATATGGATTGTACCTAATCAATGATTTCAAATTGTGAATATGCAAGTGATGTGGTTTTCTAATTTGATATTTTTCTTTCCCTTCTATGGGTTTATAAAGTTGTTTCACATTCAACTGAACTGTATGGCCATCATCAACTAAGTTCATTGTCCTCAATATATTTTGAATGACATTTTGTGTTGCTTTCATAATACCATCTTCTCGATCAACACCTGGTGTTATTATTTCTCTGCTACCTTTAGGACTTTGATTGTAATATTCAAATATAACGATGGCTTCTTCTTCATCCATAACATTTTATTTATTCCTCTTATGATTTAAATGGGTTTCATATAATTCAATGATTTATTCATAATCAATAGAAATGTAATCATCCCCAACCATCTCTCTTTTGTGTTTCTCTTGTTTATTCTTCTTGCGAGAAGGAGTGATAACCTGATTGGGACTAATCTCAACAAAATATTAATTTGGAGTTTTCTCATCTTCAAATGTCACATTTTTAGGATTTTTGGAATGAGGACTTTTCTTCTTGTGCCTTATCGATATGAAAGGCATTGATGAATTCCATGATATTTTTCTCTGTAGAGTAAATCCCCACAAACATATGTGAAAGTTGTTCAACAAAATCTTGTAAAAATACAACATTTATGTGTTAAATAAAATTCAAAAATTAATATGATACTAAAAATAATACAGGATACAAAAATAAAAATAAACAAACTTACATTGTCCTTCTTCAACGATAGATGCACATAATTATGTAAAACATTCATCCCTGTTATAATTGTTCATTTTCAATCAATATATAATATTGATATAAGTCTTGGCTTGTTTCACGAGTGCATAAACAATATTTGTGTCTAGAACCAGGCATATATATCTCGTAGCAACCCAAGTTGTTGATAATTTACTTGCACATGTTCAAAATCGACACAATACAAATATAGATGTTCTCCATTGTTTCCTTGTTTGTCTTTAACAAACCAAGAATATTCTAGTTTTTTTTCACCTTCCATGGATTTCCACTCTCTAACATTCTTCATTTCCCTTGACAACTTGGTGTTGGACCTTGAATGAATGCGCTATCAATTTGTTGTCTAGCATTCATGGAGGTTCCAGTTGCAATTTTGGATGCCATTATTACAGGTCATGATCCAAATACATTCACATATATTTTATTTCCTATCATTTTTCCTATATCAAAAAATAAAAATATAAATCAGGTCAGGGAAATGTTTACATTATAATAAATTTAAATAAAAACATAGACCATAAAAATTAAACTTAAAAAAAAATAAAAAAATAAAAAAATTGAGCCATGGGGTTATTAGGGCAATTTAGGGACCAAACCTTGATCTATGGTGGCTGGGGCGATGTTAGGCATCACCCCAGCCCCCCTGCGACCAAACCCTGGGCAAGACCATGACTTGGTTACATGGGGGGTGGGGGGGGCAGGGCAATGTTGCCCAAGGATTGGCCAGAAGGACTGGGGTGATGTCGGGCATTGCCCCGAGCACCCCCGTAGGCCAAGTCACGTTCCCACATGGAGGGGCATCCCGCCCACTAACCACCATGGTCCAAAACCATAAAACTTTATTAAAAACAATAAAAACTTTAAATTTTTTTATAAAAAGTATACCATATTTTATTTTCTTTTTTTCTTCGAAAAATCCTAAGAATTTTGCTAAAATTTCTTTGAAAAAGGTCTAATTTTTTTTAAAGTTGTGATTTCTTTGGAAAAAATTAGAAAACATCTAAAAAAAATTAGGGTTTTTTATAATTTTTGCATGAAACAATTTCATGTGATTCAAAGATGATCTTATAAATTTGTTTTTGATAAATGGTAAGAATTTAAAAATTAACTAACCTATGAAATGATAAACTATTTAACGAATGTTGCCCAATATTTAACGCAATGTAAAAAGAAAACACAAGACAGTGTATATATAACAAAGATGATATAAATTATTGTTAATTGTAACAAATGTGGGGTAAATAAAAAATAAGACGATGTACATATATACCCAATATTATATGGATCATCACTAAGTTTAATGAATATGGGATAAATAAACAAACATGAAAAATATTTTAATTAACAAATAAATAATGAATTAATAGAGTAAAAGTTGTTTTTAATTTTGAAGGGAAAATAACTGAGGGAAAAATTGGGAGGGAAATTTTGGAGGGAAAAAATTGAGGGGGAAATTTTGGAGGGAATATTTTGGGGGGGGAATTTGGAGGGAAACGTTCATTCTGCAAGTTATAATATTTTCATTGGGAGGGTGAGAATTTGTATCATTCTATGTTCTTAGTGAGAAGTGATGGCTTCGTCACATAAATAAAATTTTATTTCTGAGACATCAACAAATTGTTCACATACCTCTTCTTTTGGGACTATAAAATCTAATGGGAATACTTGTAATATAAATTACGTGTCATATTTTTCATCTAGTCAGAATTTTGATCATAGTGCAAGCAATGTTATTCATCATGTTCATTAGGAAAGTCCTAAATCATAGGACTTTGAAGGAACCACTGATAAATAGAAGGAATATGATGGTGATAAATTGATGCAGGAGCATCGCTCCATGTCAGCCAGCCAGCCAGCCAACCACGTCAGCGCGCATGCATTCAGAGTTGAAAGGGAGGTGTAGCCTCATTTAAATTTGAATTGAATGTAATTAAATATCTTAGGCTGGTGAGCCATGAAATCCATGCCTTTGCGTAGGCTGTAGATAAGATAGGCATTTAATGTGTGTCATGGCTAAGATATAGATCCATACGCTGGACTAGACAGCCATTTATTGTAAATTTATTAGGGTAGGTAAATCCTGGAGGGAAGCACTCAATGGAGCCCTCAGGTAAAAGATATTTTGAGATCTCATTTTGAGTAAGCAAGGGTAGAGTAGAGAAGAGAGGAGGAGAGATCGAGAACACCTTGTACAAACAGGCATTTGCCATTTTTAATATATACAGAAGCAGTTTTTCCTGCATATGTTATGTCTTATACACATGTCTGTGAGTGTTCATTATATGCTATATTTGTGTGTTGTTATCATGCAATTGCAGGGTTGTTGGATTTCAGGTTGAGGTCTTTGAGGCTTCACACCAGGAGGGTGTGACAGAATGTTGAGGTTCTGATAAGCAGTGCACAGAAGGATGCACTTCTGAACTCCGAGGAGTCAGACAGAGACGTGCTGAGGCACAGGACTGGAATCAACAATTCAGGGAAAAGCCTTTGAGGTTGCTGAACACCTCAGGAGGCAAGGTTGTGTGGGTGAGAAAACAGTTGCATACAGAATCGTTGGAGGATTCTGTAGAGCTCTGCCAAGTGGGCATTGAGTGTGTGTGCAGTGGTGCACAGAGAAAGAAGAACTCTGTTGAGAGTTTGAAGGAAGACCAGAATCACTGAGGATTCTGAGAGCTCTGATAGGTGGGCACCAAGCGAAGTGCAGAAGTGCACAGGAAGACAGAACTATTGAGTGTTCTGTGGGAGAGGAGAATATACTCCGCCAGGAGGGCGTTGAGAAAGTGTGCAAGAAGGTACAGCAGAGGAAAGAACTCTTTGAGTTCTGGAAGTTGGAGGAAAGGTCCACTGGGGGAACTTTCACTGGGTTATTGAATACCCAGAAGCACTCAAGAAGAGGCTTGAGCAGAAGGATAGCCAGGAGGGAATCCATTTCATTCTCCATCTGAGAGAGAAGAAGACAAAATCTCCCGAGGGGTCTGAGTACTCGTGGAAGCTCAGGACAGATAGCGCTTTGCGTGAGAAGACTCTGCTGAGACACAGGAGTCAAAGAAACCTTAGAGGGTTTGGAAGGAGAAGAAAACGCAGGAAGGACAACGTCCTCATACTGCAGCGAGACTCAAGTTTGAGGAGCTCGCAGAGGGAACGGGCAAAGGTCGAGGCCTATGGAAATTCGAATCTCTTCCAAGACTAGGAAGAAGGCGTGAAGGAGCTCAGGGAGGAGCAACGACAGTCGTCGGATAGATCGACAGATCTGGATAGTCGAGTAGTTCATGTCCAGGAGGGGCACCAGAAGAAGCGTATAGGAGAGGAGGACCAACAGCTGTCAGATCTCACGTAGAAATCCCGTCGACCGTTAGATCTCAAGAGAGTTGCGCCGGGTTTAATCCTGAAGGAATAGAGGAAGACCCCGAAAATTCGGAGTCCGGGATATCGGGGTTTCCATGGTCGAGGAACTCTTGTAGAAAGAAATCGCGATCCGCGATTTCTCGAAAGAATCTCAGTCGTTGTTTTCAGTGAGACACGTGTCAAGGAGCAAGGGAGACAGTGGAGCTCGGCTCATCGGAGGATCGGGACTTCCAGAGCCAAGAGTCTTGTGCATGAAGTCTCGAGTAGCGATCTCCCGAGAAGATCAGGGTCGTTGATCATAGAAGGGACACGTGGCAAGATATCCCGGGGAATCGGGGTTCTCGCATACAACGGAATCGCAGCAGGAGAAACCGCGATTTCGCGAACGCGACGGTCCCACAATCACGCCATTCTAGTGGAAGACAGGTGTTGGGAGGTCAACCCTTGTAGGGAGACGATCACAGGTGGCATCAACATATCGTGAGCTCGGAGGTTCGCGAGTGGGAGCCGCAAAGGTTTGCGTCAAAGTTTGCGAGGTCGCGAGAGGCGATATCTTGGCAACCATCGATTACCATGTGGAGCCGCCGAGCGAAATAAAGGAGGACAGGTGTCATCGGGGACCGGAGGATCGGAGATCCCGCAAGCGTAAGTTCTACGCATTTCTACTTCGCGAAGCCCGAATTTCTGATAGGGAACGGGCCGTGGTCTCGTGGACTGGCAGGTCACGTGGGAAAGGAGTAGCCGGAGGGGCTAAGGCTGTAGTGAAAGTGCCTTCGCAGATCGGGAATCGGGGATTCACGAGGTGAGTAAATTGTGATCTCGTATGTACCGATTTCCCGACGAAACAATCCCCGACAATAGGAAAGGAGCACGGACGAATATTCATCGGGTTTCGGGGATTTTGAGACCCGAGCGCAGGACTCGCGATTTAGCGAGGTCCGACTTCCCGATTTCAAGAAGGGAGGTCATACAGAGCATTCTGTGGGTACAGAAGAGTCCCGAAAGGGATTTGAAGAATATTTTAGCTCTTCAGGGCCTGTGAAGAAGAAGGTCCTGGTAGGAGCGGGCGTGCCCAGCTTGGCGCACGCCTACGTCATAAATTTTGTTAATAGTTTAATAATATTGAAAATAATCAAAATGCACGTCAAAGTGGACACTTTGATCACAATTTAAATTATTGGGATCATAATTATCCTCCAAGTGAGGATTTTCAGGGTACTGATGAAGATTTTCCTCCAAGTGAGGATTTCCAAGGAACTAATGAGGATGACGAAGAATTTCCCTCAAGTGGGGATATTAAAAGTAGTGAAAATGATTATACTAATGGTGGACACTCTTTCCTGAGTGGGGAATTTAAAGGAAACAATGCTAGTGATGATGATTTTCCTCCAAGTGAGGATTTTCAAGGTATTGATGAGGATGATGAATATTTTCCTCCAAGTGAGGATTTTCAAGGAACTAATGAGGATGGTGAATAATTTCCCTCAAGTGGGGATTTTAAAAGTAGTGAAGATGATGATTATGCCAATGGTGAACATTTTTTCCCAACTGAATAATTTAAAGGAAACAATGTTGATGATCATGATTTTCGTCAATGTGAGTTTTTTCAAGGTACTGATTAGGATGATGAATATTTTCCTCCAAGTGAGGAATTTCAGGGAACTAACGAGGATGATGAATAATTTCTCTCAATTGGGGATTTTAAAAGTAGTGAAGATGATTATGCCAATGGTGGACACTCTTTCCTGAGTGGGGAATTTAAAGGAAACAATGTTTATGATGATGATTTTCCTCCAAGTGAGGAATTTCAAGGTAGTGATGAAGATTTTCCTCCAAGAGAATATTTTCAAGGCACTAAGGAGGATGATGAATAATTTTCCTCAAGTGGGGATTTTTAAAGCAGTGAAAATCATTATGTCAATGGTGGACACTCTTTCCCGAGTGGGGAATTTAAAGGTAACAATGTTGATGATGGTTTTCCTCCAATTGAGGATTTTCAAGGTATTGATGATGATGGAAATTTTCCTCAAAGTGAGGATTTTCAAGGAACTAATGAGGATGATGAATAATGCTCCTCAAGTGGGGATTTTAAAATTAGTGAAGATGATTATGTCGATGGTGGACAATTTTTTCAAGGTGGGCAATTTAAAGTCACCAATGGTGATGAGGATGTTTTTCCTCCAAGAAAATATTTTAGAGGCATTAATGATGGTGTTGTTGATGATGAAGACATTATTGTTAAAGAATAGTTTAATGGCATTGATAGTGTTAAGGGTGATGATGATTTTCCTTCAAGTGAATATTTTTATGGAAGTTCCAATGACATTGGTGAGGATGGTAATGATTTTTCTAGTTATCTTGATATTACTTTTGTCAATGAGATTATCAATGAAGTTGATGATGGGCCTAGGAATTAAGATCGTGTTCTTAGTCATTCAACTAAAACAAATCAAGGTGTTCGACGTTCTCTTGATTGGTCTCCTGACAATGTTTTGGTTGATATTCCTTCAAGTGATGAGGAAATTCCTTCTAGTGAGGATGATGAAATAGTGGAGACATTGCAAATAAATATTATGTCTAGGACCATGACTAGACCTTTTTATATAAATACAACTCATTCTAGTTATACAAGGTCTAGGAAAAAAATTCTCACTAAATCAGTTTCCATAAGTGATTTGATTTCAAGTGAATGTTTTCAAAAGACTTGTTTGAAAATCATGGACTACATGTGTTCCTTGAGTAAAAGGAAAAAATATTTAGCAATGAATAAGAGAAAGAAAAATTCATATTTAATGGGTTTCATGATATCCACCAAGACAAGATATGATTATCGCACTGGGAATCGTTTACTTTGTAGAAAGTATTTCAAAAAAATTCACTCAATTGGTAATCTTTGTCTATGAAGAATTCAAACAAGGTTGGAAACAGATCCTTCATTTTATTCAAAGGTCCATCATGGATGAGATATTGGGCCATTAACAAACACTACATTGTCATGGATGCGTGGCTTCTTTTACAAACATGGAGTGTATGCTAGATAGAGACACAATACATATTCCAGATAATTTATCAAGGAGATAAACCTACAACTTGTACAAAGAACATGTTGAATGTGTTGAAGGAAATGGTAATTTTATTACATATGCATATTTTACAAGAACATGGAAGAAAAAATTCAACCATGTTCGTATTCCTAAGAAGTCAAGGATGGGTATTTATAGTATATGTGCTACTCTTAATTCAAGAAGAGATAAATATGAAGGGGTAGAAAGAGGTATGCATTTAGTATTTTTTTTTTTTTTAATTGGATAGTTATCAACTATGAAAACATATTATCAATATTTTCATTTTATGTCATGTGCATATTACATAGTCAAAACACTTCAAGAACATCATAATAAACAATCAAGTGAAATGAAAAAGTTGTACAAACATTGGAAGAAGTGTTATGATACTCCAAACAAATATTTGTGTATGATAATTGATGGCATGGACCAAAAGAAAACACTTCTACCACATTTTGTCCATACACCAAACAAAATACAAAAAGAGAATTTCATTCAGTTTCACTTGCTTAGTTGTATGGTTTTTAATGGAAAAATGTGTCCAAGGGTTTACTTCACAACTCCAAATATTCATAATGATGCAAATCTTACCATCACCATAATTCATCATGTGCTCACTCACTGGTCTAGCAATCTTCAGTCGCTAAGACGACAATCTTATGTTGCAAACCAATCCTTGGAATCAAATAGCCACTACATGGATACTAAACTAAGGAAATAATCACAACATCAACTGTCATGATTATAATGTCGCAAGAACCATTCCAAATCATTTATCATTATAATGTAAAGGAATAAAGGCAACCATATAAATGCATTAAAATTAGAGTGTTGTTGTAAATGAGAGTGCATAATTGATATAAATAAATTGATTTAATTCTACAAAAATCTAAATAAATTCCTCACAAAAATTCTAATGATAGAAATGAAATGCAAAGAGGGTTCCTTTGACCTACCCTTTCATGGGCCCCACCCAAGGGAACTCTTGTAAACCCAAAAAAATCTCATAGAAAAACAACTTTAGTCAACATTCTTATTCAAAAATATCAAATAACAAAAAGAGATACAATTCTATCTCTTCAAAACAATCAGAACCAATCTCTAATAGCACGGAACAAAAAATGGAATAATAACTTGGAATTCTTATTTTTAACTCTATAATCTAAGTCTCTATATATACTGAAATGATACAAAAGACCCTAACTAATCCAATCAATCAAGGTCATTTAATTGCTTCATGAAGGACACATGGTCACCATTGATCAATTATCATACTATGATTCCCCCTCCATAGTTTCACATGATATAATTTCACCTTTTATTTCTCACATTATGTCGATGCATTATGTATCCACCTCTACTTGTTATGAAACATCCACTCCCATCAAGTGTCATCCCATGGCACTAGCACCACCTCCTCTCCAGTTTGATTTGGCAGCTAGACCGACCCATTTATGCTTGGGGGAATCCATACATGTTTTGTCCCCCATTTTTTATAGGAGCCATGTCTCCTCACCTACATTCTTCCCTAATGATGAAGAATTATTTGAGGCCATGACATCTTTTACTAGTCCTAAGGATCCTTGAATTGATGGATGTTGTCTACTTGATTTACTTTTTTTCAGAGTACAATGAGTTAATAATGATATTCTTCATCCTCTACTAATTTGAATTCGAAGATACAATTCATATTTTGATGAGGTTAAACTACTTGAGTTAATTGTTTCCTCCTAGTGCTTGCAACCTAATGGTCATTATTCACTTATGAGGGAGACAAAATCCCTTGAATTTCTCACCCCCTCAAATAAGAGGGTCAATAGCGTAAGGGTCAAACCCCCTTTTTTATGGATTTCCATGAGGTTACTTCAAAATATTTTAATCATTGTTGTTTTTTTATTCTTGATAACTAAGTCACATTAGTCCATGTAATTAAAACCACAAAATCAACCTCAAAAACACTTAAGATACTAGGCATACATTACATGTATATGAAGTTAAGAAAATCATACTCATTTAAATAAGCATAAGTCAAAATCATCTTGTTTGATCAACTAAAAGTAAGACTATCTAAAAAGATATTAGGTTCACAAGGAAAATGTATTGAAGTTATAACAAAAGGATGGGAAATAAAATAATAACCTAAGGGCCCATCACAATCGTGACATTTTCTTTTTATCTTTAAAGCAAAAAATCTTAATATAAACAATTTAAAATTAATAGATATCCATCTAAAATAAAAATATGTAATTTATATTTTAGAAAAAATGGAAATGACATTTTTCATATCCTAAGGAACATCATGACCATGTCAAAAAGAGGTTAGATCAACAACAACAACTAAAACAACAACAATAACAACAACAAAATATCCTGTTGAAATTTCTAGCAAATGTCCACTTATACTCCCTAATTATCCTTCCAACAA
>SNQJ01S0023088.1:76123-93207 GCA_010110895.2 Picea sitchensis
CTTATAGTAATTTTAAAATTTTTTATATTAGGATTTTTTTAAACATATTGATTTTATATAGTAAATTTTTAAAAAATTATATTAGTTTTTTAATTCTTTTCACTTTTCATTATTTATAATTATTATAATTAAATAATGTGGAAAATAAGTCACTAAGAAAAATTCAATTTGGTAACCCACTTGGACTTAAATACATACTTTCTTTCATGGTGGTGATGGTCCCTTAGATTGTCATTTTATTGCTCATCCTATTTTCATAATTTTAATACATTTTATTCTTGAATCTAAGCTCTTTTTAGACAATCTTACTTTTTAATGATCAAATTGGATGATTTTGACATATGCTTATTTAAATGAGTATAATTGGCTTAATTTCAAATAAAGGTAATGTATGACTCGTATTTTAAGTGCTTTTGAGATTGATTTTAGGTTGTTGATTTGGAGAACATGAAAGAAGTGGCTTTAATAAAACTTCCTAAACATTTTTTTTTGTCTTGAATGATTCTATTGATGGCAAGGGAAGAGATACTTTTGGTCCCTCTAAAAACAAGGATGATTAAGGAGGAGTTAGAATAGCCTTTAAACGCAAGAGGTAGGAGTGAGATACTAAACCCAAAGATGGTTTCCTTTGAACCCAAGAGGTAGGAGTGAGAAGAGCCTTTGATATTGAATGTACCATATAAATGTGGAAAAGATGATTTGTTGGATATATAGTTGGCCAAAAACTAAGCAATTGTTTAGGATAAATATATTCTAACCTTTCAATGTATTTCTCATGTTGAGGAAATGATTCTAACATTAGATTGACTAGTTCTTCCATAATCCCCGATTAGGTGGGTGAAGAGTTTGTAGAAAATACTCATCCTTGTTTTTTTTTCTTTTATGACACAATGCAAGTGAAACCTAGTTTATGTAGTGTTGTGGGGATGTTCTTTATTTCAAAATCCCACTACATTAAATTTAAAGTTGGCCTAGGATCGGGTTGAAACAGTCTTGCTAAGTTTCTTGCTTTGAAGATCCTTCTAAAGTGTGCTTTGAATAGAAATGTTCAACATTTACAAGTTTTTGGTGATTCTTTTTAAGTCATCAATCAGACAAATGGTGTATGTAGTCTTGATAATGTACAACTCAAACCTATGGGGGATTTATTAAAGGATATCAAAGTCGATTTTAACTACATCTCCTACTCCCATGTTTTCAGGGAGCTTAATCTAGAAGACGGTCTATCTGCTACTTTATGATTGTCTTTAAATTATGCTTTTCTACTATTTATCTTTTGAAAGTTTATTCATACCTTGTTGTGATATGTGTTTGTACTTTAAAGTACCTATATGGTGCAAACTCTACTTGATGACATAAGATGACGTTTACATTTTTTTTTTCGGGGCAGGGGGAGGGGGTAAGATTTAAATTATGTGATAATTTTGTTGGAAGGATAATTAAGGAGTATAAGTGGACATTTGCTGGAAATTTCAAGAGGATATTTTGTTGTTGTTGTTGTTGTTGATATAACCTCTTTTTGACATGGTCATGATGTGCCTTAGGATATGAAAAATGGCATTTCCATTTTTTCTAAAATAGAAATTACATATTTTTCTTTTAGATGTATATCTATTGATTTTAAATTGTTTATATTAAGAATTCTTGCTTTAAAGTTAAAAGGAAAATGCCACGATGGTGATGGGCCCTTAGGTTATCATTTTATTGCCTATCTTTTTGTTATAACTTCAATACATTTGCCCTGTGAACCCCATCTCTTCTTAGACAGTCTTAATTTTAGTTGATCAAACAAGATGATTTTGACTTATGCTTATTTAAATGAGTATGATTTTCTTAACTTCATATACATGTAATGTATGCCTAGTATCTTAAGTGTTTTTGAGGTTGATTTTGTGGTTTTCATTACATGGACTAATGTGATTTGGTTGTCAAGAGGACAAACACAACAATGATTAAAATAATTTGAAGTAATCTCATGGAAATCCATCAAAAAGGGGGTTCGACCCTTACGCTATTGACCATCTTATTTGAGGTGGTGAGAAATTCAGGGGATTTTGTCTCTCTCATAAGTGAAGAAAGACCATTAGGTTGAAAGCACTAGGAGGAAACAATTAACTCAAGTAGTTTAACCTCATCAAAATATCAATTGTATCTTCAAATTCAAATTAGTAGAGGATGAAGACTATCATTATTAACTCATTGTACTCTGAAAAAAAGTAAATCAAGTAGACAACATCCATCAATTCAAGGATCCTTAGGACTAGTAAAAGATGTCATGGCCTCAAATGATTCTTTATCATTAGGGAAGAATGTAGGTGAGGAGACATGGCTCTTATCACAAATGGGGGACAAAACATGTATGAATTCCCCCAAGCATAAATAGGTCGGTCTAGCTGCCAAATCAAACTGGAGAGGAGGTGGTGCTAGTGCCATGGGATGACACTTGATGGGAGTGGATGTTTCATAACAAGTAGAAGTGGATGCGTAATGCATTGACATAATGTGAGAAATAAAAGGTGAAATTATATCATGTGAAACTATGGAGGTGGAATCATAGTATGATAATTGATCAATACTGGCCATGTGTCCTTCATGAAGCAATTAAATGACCTTGATTTATTGGATTAGTTAGGGTCTTTTGTATCATTTCAGTAAAGGGTGTGATTATTTCCTTAGTTTAGTATCCATGTAGTGGTTGTTTGATTCCAAGGAACCTAATCACTGTATTAACCTCCACATATACTAGGAAGTGGCCCTACCTTTATCTAAATTTTGTCATACTTTGAAAAGATGTGGAAGTTAAAACCATTTCCTTAGTCTATGGGAGGTGAAATGGGATGAGTTTCCATACTGGTTCATTTATTTTGCTACAATATCATTAGAGTTTTAAATCATATTAGAATACATGATGATATGTTTCAGCTATCATATGAGAACATAAGCAATTCTTCGAGAGTTACTATAGGGATACAATACAAAAGAATAGAGGTTGTGGAAATGTTGTTTCACAATCATCATGGGAAACAACAAAAAGACTCACAAAGTTTGAAATCGGTATTGATATACTACATTCGTAAAGCCATTTATGAAAACCACAATCTAAGCCCTGAATGCATAGAATTTAAGTACACATATAACAATTTACCCTGAAAATATACAAATATCCTGGATTATGCTATTAAACCTCCAATGGTACAATTTACCCTAATTATCGATATTACTAAAGCTTATCATGGACTTCTGCTATTTGTACAATTCTACCTCGAAATGCAACAGTTATTGCAATTTGACCTAAAAGTTCTTCGATTTACACCGACTTGCAACTATTTAACCTAGAATTCTGTAAGTTAGACTGTATTGGCTCAATTTGGCCTAAATAATGATATTTAACGTTCAACAATGTTACCTGGAGTTAACAAGAAGTTAACTTTAAACTACGAGAAGTTACCCTGAAATTACATGCAGTTCAACTATAATTGTGACAATGGCGACAATGTGATCTTTAATTCTGCTATTGAACAAGGAATCACAGCGGCAGTCATCTAGATGAATCACGACGGTGGTCATCTGGACCTACAACACATGGAAGGCCACAGTTTGAAAGTAGATCCGATTTGATGACGTGGCAATTCTGAGTAAAATGGAATGGTGTTCCTTTCAAATTATTCACTTAAAACTTTTTGGTCATAACGACAAATCTTGTATAATCTAACGTTTCAATATATATATATATTCTAAAGTTTCAAGGTATCTTCGATGTTGGGGTAATGATTTCGAATATTAGATTGGCTAGTTCTCCCACAACCCCCTACTAGGTGGGTGAATAATCTGTAGAGAAAACTCATCTTTAGGGATTTTTCATGTTATAATGTAAGGGGAACTTTGGTTTCTATAGTGTGGTAGGGTGCTTTGTATTTCATAATCTCACTATATTAAATTTAAAGTTGGCTTAGGCTCAGTTGCAAACAATCTAGTTGAGTTTCTTTCTTGGAAGATCCTTCTAAAGTGTGCTTTGCATAGAAATATTCAATATCTACAAATTTTTGGTGATTCTTATCTAGTCATCAATTGGTGTTTCTAGTCTTCATAATGTATATCTCAAATCAGTGGAAGATTTACTAAATCTATCTATAATGTTTTGGTGATTCTTCTTTAGTCATCAATTGGTGTCTCTAGTCTTCATAATGTATAGCTCAAACCTATGGAAGATTTACTAAAGTGTGCTTTGGATAGAAATATTTAATATCTACAAATTTTTGGTGATTCTTTTTTAGCCATCAATTGGTGTCTCTAGTCTTCATAATGTATAGCTCAAATCCGTGGAAGATTTACTAAAAGATGCTGGTGACTCTTTTGATATGGAGTGATTTACTACATCTCTTTCTCTCATGTTTTCAGGGAGTGGAGTCTTGAAGTGGATAAACTATCTAAAAGGTGTCAACATCTCACTAAAGGTGTGCTTGAGATGGATGCAGATCGTGATGGATCTATGATCCATTATGATGGTTTTCAAAGTATACTTTTCTGCAATTTATCTTTTGATAGTTTATTCGTAATTTGTTGTAATATGTATATGTACTTTAAAGTATTTATATGGTGTAAACTTTATTTGGTGACATAATATGATGTTTACATTTTGGGGGAGGGTTTTATATTTAAATGATGTGATCATGTTCTTGGAAGGATAATTAGAGAAAGTATAAGTGAACATTTGAAATATTGGAGGATTTTTATTTATTTTTAATCTAAATTTATTTATTTTTGGCATGGCTATGATGTGGCTTAGCATAAATGTGATTTCCATATTTTCTAAAATATAAATTACAAATTTTTTTCTTTTATCTAGATAGATATATAGATAGTAATTTTTAATTTTTTTTATATGAGGATTTTTTTAAACATTTTGATTATATATATATGAAGTAAATTTAAAAAAAATTATATTAGTTTTTTTATTCTTTTCACTTTTGATTATTTATAATGTGGAAAACAACTCACTAAGAAAAATCCAATTTGGTATCCTACATGTACTTAAAGATGAGATACTTTCTTTAAAGATAAAAGAAAAGGTCATGGTGGTGATGGTCCCTTAGATTGCCATTTTATTGCTCATCCTATTGTCATAACTTTAATACATTTTACTCTTGAATCTAAGCTCTTCTTAGACAATCTTAATTTTTACTGACCAAATTGGATGATTCTGACATATGCTTATTTAAATGAGTATAATTGGGTTAATTTGAAATAAAGGTAATGTATGACTGGTATCTTAAGTGCTTTTGAGATTGATTTTAGGTTGTTGATTTGGAGAACATGAAAGAAGTGGTTCTAATAAAACTTCTTAAACATTTTTAGTGTCTTGAATGATTCTATTGATGGCAAGGGAAGAGATACCTTTGGTCCTTCTAAAAACAAGGATGATTAAGGAGGAGTTAGAATAGCCTTTGAATGCAAGAGGTAGGAGTGAGATACCAAACCCAAAGATGGTTTCCTTTGAACGCAAGAGGTAGGAGTGAGAAGAGCCTTTGATATTGAATGTACCATATAATACATGGAAAAGATGATTTGTTGGATATATAGTTGGCCAAAAACTAAGAAATTGTTTAGGATAAATATATTCTAACCTTTCAATGTATCTCTGATGTTGAGGAAATGATTCTAACATTAGATTGACTAGTTCTCCCATAATCCCCAATTAGGTGGGTGAAGAGTTTGTAGAAAAAACTCATCCTTGTTTTTTTTTTCTTTTGCGACACAATGCAAGCGAAACCTAGTTTATGTAGTGTTGTGGGGATGTTCTTTATTTCAAAATCCCACTACATTAAATTTAAAGTTGGCCTACGATCGGGTTGAAATAGTCTTGATAAGTTTCTTTCTTTGAATATCCTCCTAAAGTGTGCTTTGAATAGAAATGTTCAACATTTACAATTTTTTGGTGATTCTTTTAAATTCATCAATCAGACAAATGGTGTATGTAGTCTTGATAATGTACAACTCAATCCTATGGGGGATTTACTAAAGGATATCAAAGTCGATTTTAACTACATCTCCTACTCCCATGTTTTCAAGGAGCTTAATTTAGAAAACGATATACAATCTAAAGAGGGTCAACATCTCATTGAAGGTGTGCTTCAGATGGATGAAGCTCTTGATGGATCTATGACCCATCTATCTGCTACTTTATGATTGTCTTTAAATTATGCTTTTCAACAATTTATCTTTTGAAAGTTTATTCATACTTTGTTGTGATATGTGTTTGTACTTTAAAGTACCTATATGGTGCAAAATCTACTTGATGACATAAGATGACGTTTACATTTTCTTTTTCCGGGGAGGTGGGGGGAGGGGTGGTAAGATTTAAATTATGTGATCATTTTGTTGGAAGAATAATTAGGGAGTATAAGTGGACATTTGCTGGAAATTTCAAGAGGATATTTTGTTGTTGATGTTGTTGATGATCTAACCTCTTTTTGACATGGTCATGATGTGCCTTATGATATGAAAAATGGAATTTCCATTTTTTATAAAATAGAAATTACATATTTTTCTTTTAGATGGATATCTATTGATTCTAAATTGTTTATATTAAGAATTTTTTCTTTAAAGATAAAAATAAAATGCCACGATGGTGATGGGCCCTTAGGTTATCATTTTATTGCCCATCCTTTTGTTATAACTTCAATAGATTTGCCTTGTGAACCTGATCTCTTGTTAGACAGTCTTACTTTTAGTTGATCAAACAAGATGATTTTGACTTATGCTTATTTAAATGAGTATGATTTTCTTAACTTCATATACATGTAATGTATGCCTAGTATCTTAAGTTTTTGTGAGGTTGATTTTGTGGTTTTCATTACATGGACTAATGTGATTTGGTTGTCAAGAGGACAAACACAACAATGATTAAAATATTTTGAAGTAATATCATGGAAATTCATCAAAAAGGTGGTTCTATCCTTACGCTATTGACCCTCTTAGTTGAGGGGGGTGAGAAATTCAGGGGATTTTGTCTCCCTCATAAGTGAAGAATGACCATTAGGTTGAAAGAAATGGGAGGAAACAATTAACTCAAGTAGTTTAACATCATCAAAATATCAATTGTATCTTCGAATTCAAATTAGTAGAGGACGAAGAATATCATTATTAACTCATTGTACTTTGAAAAAAAGTAAATCAAGTAGACAACATCCATCAATTCAAGGATTCTTAGGACTAGTAAAAGATGTCATGGCCTAAAATAATTCTTTATCATTAGGGAAGAATGTAGGTGAGGAGACGTGGCTCCTATCACAAATGGGGTACAAAACATGTATGAATTCCCCCAAGCATAACTCGGTCGGTCTTGCTTCCAAATCAAACTGGAGAGAAGGTGGTGCTAGTGCCATTGGTTGGCACTTGATGGGAGTGGATGTTTCATAACAAGTAGAAGTGGATATGTAATGCATCGACATAATGTGAGAAATAAAAGGTGAAAATATATCATGTGAGACTATGGAGGGGGAATCATAGTATGATAATTGATCAATGGTGACCATGTGTCCTTTATGAAGCAATTAAATCACCTTGATTTAATGGATTAGTTAGGGTCTTTTGTATCATTTCAATTTATATAGAGAGACTTAGATGATAGAGTTAAAAATAAGAATGACAAGTTATTATTCCATTTTTCGTTCCGTGTTATTAGATATTGGTTCTGATTGTGTTGAAGAGATAAAATTCCATCTCTTTTTGTTATTTGATATTTTTGAATAAGAAGGTTGACTAAATTTGTTTTTCTATCAGAGTTTTTCGGGGTTACAAGATTTCCCTTGGGTAGGGCCCATACAAGGGGAGGTCAAAGGAACCCTCTTTTCATTTCATTTCTATCATTAGAATTTTTGTGAGGAATTTATTTATATCTTTGTAGAATTAGATCAATTTATTTCTATCAATTATGCACTCTAATTTACAACAACAATCTAATTTTAATGAATTTCTATTGTTGCCTTTATTCCTTTACATTATAACGATGAAATGATTTGGAATGGTTCTTGCGACATTATAATCATGACAATTGATGTTGTGATTATTTCCTTAGTTTAGTATCCATGTAGTGGTTGTTTGATTCCAAGAAACCTAATCATTGTATTAACCTCCACATATACTAGGAAGTGGCTCTACCTTTATCTAAATTCTGTCATATTTTGAAAATATATGGAAGTTAAAGCCATTTCCTTAGTCTATGGAAGGTGAAATGGGATGAGTTGCCATACCCGGTTCATTTATTTTGCTAAAATATCATTAGAGTTTTAAATCAGATTAGAATACATGATGATATGTTTCGACTATCATATGAGAACATAAGCAATTCTTCGAGAATTACTATAGGGATACAATAAAAAAGAATAGAGGTTGTGGAAATGTTGTTTCACATTCATCAGGGGAAACAACAAAAAGACTCACAAAATTTGAATCTGGGACCTTACTCGAGGACATGAATATTGATGTATTACATTCGTAAAGCCATTTCTGAAAACCACAATCTAAACCCTGAATGCATGGAATTTAAGTACAAATATATAACAATTTACCCATAAAATCTACAAATTTTCTAAATTCACAAATGTCATGGATTATGCTATTAAACCTCCAACAATACAATTTACCCTAATTATTGATATTACTAAAGGTTATCGTGGACTTCTGCTATTTGTACAATTCTACCCCGAAATGCAATAGTTATTGCAATTTGACCTAAAATTTCTTCGATTTACACCGACTTGCAACTATTTAACCTAGAATTTTGTAAGTTAGACTGTATTGGCTCAATTTGGCCTGAATAATGATATTTAACATTCAACAATGTTACCTGAATTTAACAAGAAGTTAACTTTAAACTATGAGAAGTTACCTTGAAATTACATGCAGTTCAACTGTAATTGTGACAATGGCGACAATGTGATCTTTAATTTTGCTATTTAACATGGAATCACGGCGACAGTCATCTGGGCGAATCACGACGGAGGTCATCTGGACCTACAACACATGGAAGGCAACAGTTTGAAAGTAGATCATATTTGATGACGTGGAAATTTTGAGTAACATGGAATGGTGGTCCTTTCAAATTATTCACTTAAAACTCTCTGGCCACGACGAAAAATCTTGTATAATCTAACGTTTCAATATATATATATATATATATATATATATATATATATATATATATATATATATATTCTAATGATATTAGATTGGGTAGTTCTCCCATAGCCCCTATTAGGTGGGTGAATAATTTCTAGAGAAAACTCATCTTTAGGGATTTTTCTTGTTATAATATAAGGGGAACTTTGGTTTCTATAGTGTGGTGGGGTGCTTTGTATTTCATGATCTCACTATATTAAATTTAAAGTTGGCTTAGGCTCATTCGTAAACAATCTAGTTGAGTTTCTTTCTTGGAAGATCCTTCTAAAGTGTGCTTTGTATAGAAATATTCAATATCTACAAATTTTTTGGTGATTCTTATTTAGTCATCAATTGGTGTTTCTAGTCTTCATAATGTATAGTTCAAATCAATGGAAGATTTACTAAAGTTATCTACAATTTTTTGGTGATTCTTCTTTAGTCATCAATTAGTGTCTCTAGTCTTCATAATGTATAGCTCAAATCTATGGAAGATTTTCTAAAGTGTGCTTTGGATAAAAATATTCAATATCTTGATGTTGGGGTAATGATTTCCAATATTAGATTGGGTAGTTCTCCCATAGCCCCTATTAGGTGGGTGAATAATTTCTAGAGAAAACTCATCTTTAGGGATTTTTCTTGTTATAATATAAGGGGAACTTTGGTTTCTATAGTGTGGTGGGGTGCTTTGTATTTCATGATCTCACTATATTAAATTTAAAGTTGGCTTAGGCTCATTCGTAAACAATCTAGTTGAGTTTCTTGCTTGGAAGATCCTTCTAAAGTGTGCTTTGTATAGAAATATTCAATATCTACAAATTTTTGGTGATTCTTATTTAGTCATCAATTGGTGTTTCTAGTCTTCATAATGTATAGTTCAAATCAATGGAAGATTTACTAAAGTTATCTACAATTTTTTGGTGATTCTTCTTTAGTCATCAATTAGTGTCTCTAGTCTTCATAATGTATAGCTCAAATCTATGGAAGATTTTCTAAAGTGTGCTTTGGATAAAAATATTCAATATCTACATATTTTTGGTGATTCTCTTTTAGTCATCAATTAATGTCTCTAGTCTTCATAATATATAGCTCAAATCCGTGGAAGATTTACAAAAAGATGTTGGTGACTCTTTTGATATGGACTGATTTACTACCTCTCCTACTCTCATGCTTTCAGGGAGTGGAGTCTAGAAGTGGATAAACTATCTAAAAAGTGTCAACATCTCACTAAAGGTGTGCTTGAGATGGATGACACTAAAGGTGTGCTTGATATGGATGAAGCTCTTGATGGATCTATGATCCATTATGATGGTTTTCAAAGTATACTTTTCTGCAATTTATCTTTGGATAGTTTATTCATAATTTGTTGTAATATGTATATGTACTTTAAAGTTTTTATATGGTGTAAACTTTATGTTGTGACATAATATGATGTTTACATTTTGAGGGAGGGTTTTAGATTTAGATGATGTGATCATGTTCTTGGAAGGATAATTAGAGAAAGTATAAGTGAACATTTGAAATATCGGAGGATTTTTATTTATTTTTAGTCTAAATTTATTTATTTTTGGCATGGCTATGATGTGGCTTAGCATAAATGTGATTTCCATATTTTCTAAAATATAAATTACAATTTTTTTTCTTTTATCTAGATAGATATATAGATAGTAATTTTTAATTTTTTTATATGAGGATTTTTTTTAAACATTTTGATTATATATATATGAAGTAAATTTTAAAAAAATTATATTAGTTTTTTATTCTTTTCACTTTTAATTATTTAAAATGTGGAAAGAAACTCACTAAGAAAAATTCAATTTGGTATCCTACATGGACTTAAAGACGAGATAATTTCTTTACAGATAAAAGAAAAGGTCATGGTGGTGATGGTCCCTTAGATTGTCATTTTATCACTCATCCTATTGTCATAACTTTAATACATTTTACTCTTGAATCTAAGCTCTTCTTAGAAAATCTTACTTTTTACTGACCAAATTGGATGATTTTGACATATGCTTATTTAAATGAGTTTAATTGGGTTAATTTGAAATAAAGGTAATGTATGACTAGTATCTTAAGTTCTTTGAGATTGATTTTAGGTTGTTGATTTGGAGAACATGAAAGAAGTGGTTCTAATAAAACTTCTTAAACATTTTTTGTGTCTTGAATGATTCTATTGATGGCAAGGGAAGAGATACCTTTGGTCCTTCTAAAAACAAGGATGATTAAGGAGGAGTTATAATAGCCTTTGAATGCAAGAGGTAGGAGTGAGATACCAAACCCAAAGATGGTTTCCTTTGAACACAAGAGGTAGGACTGAGAACAACATTTGATATTGAATGTACCATAAAAATGTGGAAAAGATGATTTGTTGGATATATAGTTGGCCAAAAACTAAGCAATTGTTTAGGATAAATATATTCTAACCTTTCAATGTATCTCTGATGTTGAGGAAATGATTCTAACATTAGATTGACTAGTTCTCCCATAATCCCCGATTAGGTGGGTGAAGAGTTTGTAGAAAACACTCATCCTTGTTTTTTTCTTTTATGACACAATGCAAGCGAAACCTAGTTTATGTAGTTTTGTGGGGATGTTCTTTATTTCAAAATCCCACTACATTAAATTTAAAGTTGGCATGTCCCAGAGGTGTAGGACAGTCAGTGATGGAGTGTGCTGTTAAGGCACTCCATGATGTTAAAGTCACCGGTTCGAAACCTGCAGGGACTAAAAATCCGACCATGTTAAGGGTTGGTGTGGCTCATGCTTGGTGCGATCCCTGGGTGTTTTTGATGGCTTAGATGCCCCTGGGTCACGGTTTCTCAGCCATAGGTTAGTCCCACAAGTCACAGAAAAACTAACAAACAAAACAAAACAAAAAATAAAGTAGGCCTAGGATCGGGTTGAAACTGTCTTGCTAAGTTTATTGCTTTGAAGATCCTTCTAAAGTGTGCTTTGAATAGAAATGTTCAACATTTACAAGTTTTTGGTGATTCTTTTTAAGTCATCAATCAGACAAATGGTGTATGTAGTCTTGATAATGTACAACTCAATCCTATGGGGGATTTACTAAAGGATATCAAAGTTGATTTTAACTACATCTCCTACTCCCATGTTTTCAGGGAGCTTAATCTAGAAGATGATATACAATCTAAAGAGGGTCAACATCTCACTGAAGGTGTGCTTTAGATGGATGAAGCTCTTGATGGATCTATGATCCATCTTTCTGCTACTTTATGATTGTCTTTAAATTATGATTTTCTACAATTTATCTTTTGAAAGTTTATTCATACTTTGTTGTGATATGTGTTTGTACTCTAAAGTACCTATATGGTGCAAACTCTACTTAATGACATAAGATGACGTTTACATTTTTTTTTCGGGGGAGGCAGAGGGGGTAAGATTTAAATTATGTGATCATTTTGTTGGAAGGATAATTAGGGAGTATAAGTGGACATTTGCTGGACATTTCAAGAGGATATTTTTGTTGTTGTTGTTGTTGATCTAACCTCTTTTTGACATGGTCATGATGTGCCTTAGGATATGAAAAATGACATTTCCATTTTTTCTAAAATAGAAATTACATATTTTTCTTTTAGATGGATATCTATTGATTTTAAATTGTTTATATTAAGAATTTTTGCTTTAAAGATAAAAAGAAAATGCCACGATGGTGATGGGCCCTTAGGTTATCATTTTATTGCCCATCCTTTTGTTATTACTTCAATACATTTTCCTTGTGAACTTGATCTCTTCTTAGACAATGTTACTTTTAGTTGATCAAACAAGATGATTTTGACTTATGCTTATTTAAATGAGTATGATTTGCTTAACTTCATATACATATAATGTATGCCTAGTATCTTAAGTGTTTTTGAGGTTAATTTTGTGGTTTTCATTACATGGACTAATGTGATTTGGTTGTCAAGAGGACAAACACAGCAATGATTAAAATATTTTGAAGTAATCTCATGGAAATCCATCAAAAAGGGGGTTCGACCCTTATGCTATTTGTTAGAAAAATATGACCATGCAGCAATAAAATAAAACAAATGCGGAAACAAAACACAGAAGATACACAATACAATAGAGACACAGATTTACGTGGTTCACCCTGTGTGGGCTACGTTCACCAGAGAAATTGCCAGGTCCTTCCTTTATTATTATCCAGCATATGAAGGGATACAACCTACAACAAACCTGTTGTAACTTCCTCTTCTTTTTCTCACAGTCTCCTATCTCAGAATACAATATTCACAATCAACCATAGCTGTAATACATTTCCCTCATAAAAGAGGGTTGCCTTCTAGGGAAAAAAACCCTAACATAATCTCTACTGTAAGATCTACGACCTTATAGTGAACGGTCCAGATTTACAATGAAATTACAATATACATTTACAAGGAAATTTTTCCTTCGGGGGTTCGTCCCTGAACCCCCATCAAGGGACGATGCAAAAGAGAAGTTACCTTGAAATTACATGCAGTTCAACTGTATTTCTGACATTGGCGACAGTGTGATCTTTAATTCTGCTATTTAACATGGAATCATGGTGGCGGTCATCTGGGCCTACAACACATCGAAGGAAGCAGTTTGAAAGTAGATTATCTTTGATGACGTGGTAATTCTGAGTAAAAGGAAATGGTGTTCCTTTCAAATTATTCACTTAAAACTCTATGGTCATGACGACAAATCTTGTATAATCNAACGTTTCAAGGTATCTTTGATGTTGGGGTAATGATTTCTAATATTAGATTGGCTAGTTCTCTCAGAACCCACTATTAGGTGGATGAATAATTTGTAGAGAAAACTCATCTTTAGGGATTTTTCATGTTATAATGTAAGGGGAACTTTGGTTTCTATAGTGTGGTGGGGTGCTTTGTATTTCATAATCTCACTATATTAAATTTAAAGTTGTCTTAGGCTCTCTCGCAAATAATCTAGTTGAGTTTCTTGCTTGGAAGATCCTTCTAAAGTGTGCTTTACATAGAAATATTCAATATCTACAAATTTTTGGTGCTTCTTCTTTAGTCATGGTGTTTCTAGTCTTCATAATGTATAGCTCAAATCAGTGGAAGATTTACTAAAGTTATCTACAAATTTTTGGTGATTCTTCTTTAGTCATCAATTGGTGTCTCTAGTCTTCATAATGTATAGCTCAAATCTATGGAAGATTTACTAAAGTGTTCTTTGGATAGAAATATTCAATATCTACAAATTTTTGGTGATTCTTTTTTAGTCATCAATTGGTGTCTCTAGTCTTCATAATGTATAGCTCAAATCCATGGAAGATTTACTAAAAGATGTTGGTGACTCTTTTGATATGGACTGATTTAGTACATCTCTTACTCTCATGTTTTTAGGGAGTAGAGTCTAGAAGTGGATAAACTATCTAAAAAGTGTCAGCATCTCACTAAAGGTGTGCTTGAGATGGATGACACTAAAGGTGTGCCTGAGATGGATGAAGCTCTTGATGGATCTATGATCCATTATGATGGTTTTCAAAGTATACTTTTCTACAATTTATCTTTTGATAGTTTATTCATAATTTGTTGTAATATGTATATGTACTTTAAAGTATTTATATGGTGTAAACTTTATTTGGTGACATAATATGATGTTTTTATTTTGGGGGAGGGTTTTAGATTTAGATGATGTGATCATGTTCTTGGAATGATAGTTAGAGAAAGTATAAGTGAACATTTGAAATATCGGAGGATTTTTATTTATTTTTAATCTAAATTTATTTATTTTTGGCATGGCTATGATGTGGCTTAGCATAAATGTGATTTCCATATTTTCTAAAATATAAATTACAATTTTTTTTTCTTTTATCTAGATAGATATATAGATAGTAATTTTTAATTTTTTAATATGAGGATTTTATTAAACATTTTGATTATATATATATGAAGTATATTTTTAAAAAATTATATTAGTTTTTTTATTCGTTTCACTTTTGATTATTTATAATGTGGAAAAAAACTCACTAAGAAAAATTCAATTTGGTAGCCTACATGGACTTAAAGACGAGATACTTTCTTTAAAGATAAAATAAACGGTCATGGTGGCGATGGTCCCTTAGATTGTCATTTTATTGCTCATCCTATTGTCATAGTTTTAATACATTTTACTCTTGAATCTAAGCTCATTTTACTCTTGAATCTAAGCTCTTCTTAGACAATCTTACTTTTTACTCACCAAATTGGATGATTTTGACATATGCTTATTTAAATGAGTATAATTGGATTAATTTGAAATAAAGGTAATGTATGAATGGTATCCTAATTGCTTTTGAGATTGATTTTAGGTTGTTGATTTGGAGAACATGAAAGAAGTGGTTCTAATAAAACTTCTTAAACATTTTTTGTGTCTTGAATGATTCTATTGATGGCAAGGGAAGAGATACCTTTGGTCCTTCTAAAAACAAGGATGATTAAGGAGGATTTAGAATAGCCTTTGAACTCAAGAGGTGAGAGTGAGAAGAGACTTTGATATTCAATGTAGCATATAAATGTGGAAAAGATGATTTGTTGGATATATAGTTGGCCAAAAACTAAGAAATTGTTTAGGATAAATATATTCTAACCTTTCAATGTATCTCTCATGTTGAGGAAATGATTCTAACATTAGATTGACTAGTTCTCCCATAATCCCCGATTAGGTGGGTGAAGAGTTTGTAGAAAAAACTCATCCTTGTTTTTTTTCTTTTATGACACAATGCAAGCGAAACCTAGTTTATGTAGTGTTGTGGGGATGTTATTTATTTCAAAATCCCACTACATTAAATTTAAAGTTGCCCTAGGATCAGGTTGAAACAGTCTTGCTAAGTTTCTTACTTTGAAGATACTTCTAAAGTGTGCTTTGAATAGAAATGTTCAACATTTACAAGTTTTTGGTGATTCTTTTTAAGTCATCAATCAAACAAATGGTGTATGTAGTCTTGATAATGTACAACTCAAACCTAAGGGGTATTTAGTAAAGGATATCAAAGTTGATTTTAACTACATCTCATACTCCCATGTTTTCAGGTAGCGTAATCTAGAAGACGATATACAATCTAAAGAGTGTCAACATCTATGATCCATCTATCTACTACTTTATGATTGTCTTTAAACTATGATTTTCTACAATTTATCTTTTGAAAGTTTATTCATACTTTGTTGTGATATGTGTTTATATTTTAAAATACCTATATGGGCCCTTAGGTTATCATTTTATTGCCCATCCTTTTGTTATAACTTCAATACAATTGCTTTGTGAACCTGATCTCTTCTTAGACATCCTTACTTTTAGTTGATCAAACAAGATGATTTTGACTTATGCTTATTTAAATGAGTATGATTTTCTTAACTTCATATACATGTAATGTATGCCTAGTATCTTAAGTGTTTTTGAGCTTGATTTTGTGGTTTTCATTAGATGGACTAATGTGATTTGGTTGTCAAGAGGACAAACACAACAATGATTAAAATATTTTGAAGTAATCTCATGGAAATCCATCAAAAAGGGTGTTCGACCCTTACGCTATTGACCCTCTTATTTGAGGGGGTGAGAAATTTCGGGTATTTTGTCTCCCTCATAAGTAGATAACATCCATCAATTCAAGGATCCTTAGGACTAGTAAAAGATGTCATGGCCTAAAATAATTCTTTATCATTAGGGAAGAATGTAGGTGAGGAGACATGGTTCCTATCACAAATGGGTGACAAAACATGTATGAATTCCCTCAAGCATAAATCGGCTGGTATCGCTTCAAAATCAAACTAGAGAGAAGGTGGTGTTAGTGCCATGGGATGACACTTGATGGGAGTGGATGTTTCATAACAAGTAGAAGTGGATATGTAATGCATCGACATACTGTGATAAACAAAAGGTGAAATTAGCAATTAAATGACCTTGATTTATTGGATTAGTTAGGGTCT